>JASCZI010151416.1:11374-22781 GCA_036250425.1 Stylosanthes scabra
TTGGAACCCTAGATCGAAACCCTGGGAGAGCCTCTCTTCGAAGGCGACGAGAGTGTTGATCTTCTCGTCTTCTTTTGCGTCTTCGCGGAGCAAGGTTTTGACGAGGTCGATGACGGTTACGTGGTCCACGTAGGCTTGGATTTCGGATTCGAGGGAGCGAGCGAGCTTCGAGATCTTGAACGCGGCGATTTGACGTCGGAGGAAGGTGCCGCCATCGCTGCTGCCGTGGTTCTTGATAAGGGTTTTGAGGTTGGAGAGAGTGTGGGAGATTGCACGGAGGTTAGGGTCTGTGGAGAAGAGTGCTTGTGCCTTTGGTTCGAGTTCGAGGAGAGCTTCAATGGCGGCGTTGGATTGATCGGTTTTGAAGAGGAAGAAGGAGAGAGGGTTGGTGGTTGTGTGGAGGTGCATGGAGGCTTGTTTGAGAGCGTTGAGGAGGATTAGAAGGCGGTAGTGGTGGTGGTGGTGAGGGTCATCGTCCATGGTAGCGGATTTTGGGGGTGTTTGGGAAGTGAGAAAGTGGGAGAGAAAGAGCTAGAAAGTGTGGGAAAATAAGAAGGAAAGAGATGAGATGAAGACAAGAGTAGGACATGAAGAAATTGCAGCTACCACTACCAGTCATTCATAGGCACGTAGCTGCTGTTCAAACTTGGGTGGACCAGTCATTCCACTGTTCCATGTAAGCTCAACACTTTAACTTATCAAATATCAAATCAAAATTATTACGGATCTAAATTAATACTAATATAAATTTTTTTTTTATAATATAAATTTTATATTTTATATTTAAAAAAATTAAAATAATATATAAATATGACATAAATATTTTTCTAATAAAATTTATATTTTTATCATTTATAATTATACAGTATAAATTATCATTATTTTCTTTCTTTTTCTTGAATTTTTGTTTAGTTTTTGTCTTGCTTTTGTACTTTTTGTTTTCCTCATATTTGTTTGTTTCCTAATCTACTTATTTAATTGTATTTTTCTCAAGTGACCATAAACTAATAATGATTGTATTTAGCATCGTTTTGACATTTAAAATTTTAAACTAATTATGTATTAGTATTTTTTATTTAACAAATGTTACAATGGATCTTTGTGTCTCAGGTATGCTATCAGCATGTAGGTGAGCACTTATCTTAGAAAAATAGATTTTTAATTTTTTTTCGTTCAATTAATTTTGTTTAATACTTTAATGTGATATACATTTTTGAAGTCAAATTAAGGGGAAGAAAACTTATATAGTAAAGTAGTTATGCTATTAGCACATCATTTTCAGCTGCTATTATCGATTATGGTATTTTATACGGTATATATATATATATAATATAAAAATTAAAAAACACCATCTCACTTTCACAAATGACACGCGTCCAACCACGTGCTATTTTTCCAGATCTTTCTCCTCGCTTCTCTCACTTCACTCCACTTTTGCTCTTCTTTCCTACCTTCTCGCCTTCCATGTACCTTGCTCAGCCTCTTTCCGTTGCAGCCCATTTCTCTTCTCTTTTCGTGTCGCTCTTCTCTTTGAGCTTTGCTCCTCTCTTCGTGCGTTGTTCCTTTTTGCGTCATTCCGTTGCTATTTCTTCGTCTCGCATCGTTCCATCACTGCGCTATGCTTCCCTGTGCTACACTCTGTCTCGTTTCGCGGGAATACGCCTTGCTCCTCGTCGCCTCGCATCACTATGGCTCACTCTGATGCGATTCGTATTTCTCCGATTTGCGATTTTTCTTAGTTTGATTCACGATTCACGATGAGTTTTTTCTTCTAATTTGATTTGCGATTCTGCATGTTATATGGTTCTAAATGTTTCATTTCGCGATTTTTGCATTTTGATTTATGTTTTTTTCATTGGAGAATTTCGTTTTTCATTTTTGGCATTTTTGTTTTATTTTGAAATTTTGGCTTATTATTGTGACTGATTGGCAGTTTTATGGTACTATTCCAGTTTTAGTGCTTTGAAATTAAATTATTTTGATTTATTTGTGTTTTATGAGTACACAAATTTTATGAGTAAACACATATGAGTAATGTTATAGTGCTTGTGACTCCAGAGTCTGAGACATTCTTTTTGTCAATAAATGTAATGTTGTTTGTGAAAAGATTTTGTATAAGCAAGTGACTAAAATTATAGTGCATAATACTATGGTTTGCTAATTCTGCAACATGATTGTTAGTGAGGCGTGTAGTTCAAATATTTGCATCTTCTTTATTGGTTTTATTCTAATGAGTCGTTTTGTGATTTTTCTTCTTCTATCCGTTAATAATGGGGGAGGTTTGACTTATTCAATACTCTTGAGTTTGCTAATACATAGGGCTGTCAAAATGGACCAAAATCGCCTGGCAGCCCGTTTATTCGTCTAAATGGGCGGGCTTTTGTCTCTGAGCCCGAATCGTTTAAAATTCGGACTTAAATCGGCTAGCCCGATTAATCCGAAAAAATCCGGGCTTAAACGGGCTAGCCCATGGGCTAAACGGGCTGACCGTTTTATTTAATTTTTTTATTTTTTCAAAAAGTAGCACTTTTTCACTATATTTTCTCGTATCCGATCCGAAAACCCAATCCATCAACTTACAAACTTTGTTTTTTCTAAAGTTTTTTGGCTAAAAAAAGTATTTTTTTTTTAAAGTAATTTTTTAAATTAAAAATTAAAATTTTTACTTAATTTTTTTAAAAATAATTAATAATTAATTAAGCGGGCCAGCCCGTTTATCCGTCGAGCTAATTATAAATGAGTCGGGCTAAAAAATTCTAGCTCGTATAAAATCGATCTTAAACGAGCTAACCCGTTTATCCGCAGGCTAAACGGGCCGGGCCGAAATGAGCCAGATCCGTCCATTTGATAGTTCCTACTAATACATTTTATTTGTTCTCCCTTGTTTGCTTTATGGTTTTATTTATGATGTGTGGTCTGTCTGATTATAAATTTTATAATTAATTTTTGTTATTCTATGATTTTTTTATTTGTTGTAGATTTTTTATTAGGTGAATTAGAAGGAAATACCTTGAATGCAAATTCTATTACAAAAGCAATGGAACAAGAAGTAAAAGCCAAAGAGATTGAAAACTAGGAGCAAAATTGAAATTAGTGTTCGATAGTAGGAATACTCTTATATTACACTTTAACTCTTAACTATTAGCATCTAATATCAAATAACAGTGAACAAATTTCTATATCTATTTGCTTTATTATTGTCTTTTTCTTTCTTTTTGAATTGGTTATATGTGTCACTGGTTCAAACTTTTATTTGCAATATCTAAGTTTGATTATACACGTTTCACATGTATGATTATAATTAAAATTTGTATTATAATTTAAATTCTATTTGATTATAATATAAGTATAACAAAAGTTAGAATTTATATTTGTTCTTGAGTTTGATTATATACTTAAGTGTGTTTGATTGTAACCAAAAATTATATTATAATTTCAATCTTATTTGATTATAATATAATAATAGCATTAAGTCATAACACAAGTCGAACTTTTATTTCGATTTCTTGAATTTGATTATATACCTTAACAAGTTTGATTATAATCAAAATTTATATTACAATTTCAATCTTATTCGATTATAATCTAATTATTTTAATTTTACATTTACTGTTGAAATAAAAACAAACATTAAACAAAACCTAATTGAGGAAAACGGAAGAATCAAATGCGCAAAGGAAAAATAGCAAATTGTGCTAAGAAAAGGAAAGGAAGGGGGATGAGGAGAGAAGAGAGAAGTGCAGTGAGAAAAACAGAGCTAAGAACACAAAGAAAAAAAGAAATTGAGGAGTAGCGACACACAAAGAGAAAAAGAACAAACTTGAAGGGGTGGTGGGTTGGGTGGGTTATGGTTGGCGCGTGAAACGTAGTTAGGGAGTTGAAGGAGAGCAGGTATATATATACGGTATAATAGGAGAGCGTGTATATATACTGTATAATAATACAGTGGCTGAAATTAGTGGCTGAAATAGGTGTACAAATAGCATTTTTGATAATCAAGTTATATGTATAAGTCTTTTTTATTCACTAAATTTAACCAAATTAAATTGAAATTATTCTAATAAATAAATATATGTAAGGTGATTTGCAATTTGTTTAAACTTAATTGAATAAAATGCTTGTCGCACTTAATAAAATCCATTTTAATTTAAGGTTTACTGCATGACAAAAAAGAAAAGGGTAACGGTTTAGTGATTGTTATTATAATTTAGGAACTAGGATGCATTTTAGTTGCTCTATAATATAGGTTAGGGTATAGTAAGTAAAAACAAAAAAGGAGTGAGATGAGAGAGAAAAGAGAGAGCAAGGGAGAGAAGAGTGATGAGTGTGGGAAACACGGTGAGGAATCCGGTCAAGCCGGACGAAGTCATAAGGGGGAGAGTGTTAGGGGGAATACATCTGGTGTTTCGGAGGGGGACAAGGGGTTAAAGGTGTCCTTCAGGGACAAGGTTGTGGGCTGTCAACAACCCAAATCTTTAGTTGTTGACGAGTCCCTTGATGGCGATTCTGTGGTTGTCGTGATTGGGAAACAAGGAGATCCTTCGCCGCCGGAAATCACCTTCACGGAGGAAGGTATAAAAGTTCTTTCAGAACCTTATTTGGGAACTATTGTTATGACAGTGCTTGGTAAGCGGTTTAGTTATACTGCTTTGGTTCATCGTCTGAAGAGTATCTGGAGGCTTAAGGGTAATTATGATATCTTGGAGGTAGGCTTTGGTTATTTTTTGGTGAAATGTGATCTTGCAGAGGATAGGGACAAAGTTTTGACTGATGGACCTTGGATGATTAATGGTTTTTATATTGCGGTTAAGCTTTGGTCATTAAGTTTTCAACCCAATGAGGCTAGTTTTGGTTCTACTCCAGTTTGGATCCGGATAGTAGGCTTGAACATCTGGTATTATCATGAGAAGGCTATGCGAAGAATTGCATCAGGTATTGGAAATCCCATCCGTATTGACTTAGCTACTAAGGAAGCCGAAAAAGGTAAATTTGCTCGGGCTTGTGTGGAAATTGATCTTTCATTGTCGGTGGTTAGTGAAGTCATTGTTGATAAAGCACGCTTTCAAGTTGAATATGAGCACTTAGATCTTATTTGTAACAATTGCAAGTGTTTTGGGCATGTGGTTGCGGATTGTGTCAAAATGCAATATGAAAAGGAGGTAGTGGTAGCTTCGAATATGACCGGCCCTAATCAGAAGATGCCGGACTCTTTGCCGCAGCAACCACCAAGCTCGACGGAGGCAAAGACTAACGTTCCAATTCAAAATCAAAATCCAAAGATTTTTGAAATTGGTAACGCTAATATTAATAAGGAGGCAAGTAATCAGGACTTGCAAGATACGTTGCATGTCATTGATTCCACTATTATTAATGAAAATTCTTACGATGATGGGTGGGTCCAAGTAGCAAGAAAGAAAGGCAAAAATCCTTTAGTGAATAAGCCAACCAAGATGGCTTCCGGGCCTCAAATCAAGACCAATTCTCTTCCTAAGACAGTCAAGCACTCATCCAAGTCCAAGGGAATCAATCTCTCTTCCTCGGTTTCATGGGCTCCACGTCAAACAAGTCAAGGAAGATTGAACCAAGCATCTTCCACGCCTGGCCCTGTCTCAAATGTGAAGAACAACGCTGCCTCAAGCACAACCCTATCACACCCTCCCTCTCTTGCGTTGAAGGTGAAAGGAGGCATTAGGGATGATTCTTCTTTGGAGAAGGCGTCGACTACCCCTGCTGGTTCGGGTCGCACCTATGCCCGGAAATGCGTTCGACCCAACTCCCTCCACAACTCACCGCAAGATGTTCATAGGGAGGTTGCCGTTGGGATGCGGGAATATGTGTTGGTAGAACAAGTTTGGCTTTGGCAGCCGCTGACAGGAAACAAGTCATGGAAGAAGTGGGTGTTGAAACAGTGGTGGCCACTGACATTAATAATTCTCAATAATTGTTTTGTGTGGTTCGTTTTTCCCTTTCTATTGTCTTTATGGATTGTAAAAATTTTAGCATTTTGGCATGGAATGTGTGAGGGGCTTCTAATAATCTTGCACGGGTTTATTGCAGAGAAGTTGTTAGAAAATTTCATCCTTCAGTTTGTATTATTGTGGAGACTCATGTTTGTTTTCAGAGAGTTAAATCTTGTTGGTATAATTTAGGGTATCATGAGATTGCTGTTGCTGAAGCTAGGGGGCAAAGTGGTGGTATTTGGGTGCTGGCTGATGACTTTGTGGGTTCAGTGAGAATCCTGGATATTTCTGATCATTCTATTACCTTTGAGCTTGGTAGTGGTTTGAACATTTGGGCTTGCAGTGCTGTTTATGCTCCTTCTCAATACCACCTTCGTACTAGTTTCTGGGAGTATCTTTTAAATTTAGCTGCTAATATTTGCTGTCCTTGGATCGCTCTTGAAGATTTTAATGAAGTTATTTCCAGATCAGAGGTTAAGGGTGCTGTTTTTAATTCCACTAGAGCTGATTTATTTGCTTCAATTATTGATAGTTGTGGTCTTATGGACATGGGCTCTGTTGGCAGAAGTTACACTTGGTTTTGAAAGTCTGTGAGGCATCAGGATATGGCAAAAAAAATTGGTCAGGGCTTTGATCAACTTAGATTGGAGATTATTGTTTCCTGAGGCTTATTGTGAGATTCTAGGGAGGAGGCAGTCTAACCATTCTCCGATCCTTATTAGAAGCTGGCCAGATAAGCAGAATGATACTAGAAAGAATCGTCCTTTCAGATTTCAAGTGGCTTGGACAACTCATCCCTTATTCCGGGGAGTTGTCCAAGATGCTTGGAAGTCCGGCTCTCCTGATGTTATTCATAGTTTGGCAGAAGTCAGAAAGGGTGCTCTGAATTTCAATTCGAAGGTGTTTGGTAATATTTTTGTGAGAAAAGGGAAGCTAGAAGCTAAAATTGATTGGCTTCAAAAACGGCTTGAAATTTCTGATGATATTGATCTAAAGCAGGAAGAATTAAGGCTTCAAGAGGATTTGAATCTAGTTCTTATTCAAGAAGAATTGTTGTGGTTCCAGAAATCGAGGGAGCAATGAGTGCGTTTTGGGGACAAAAACACAAAATTCTTCCACCTTCAAACGGTTATTAGACGCAAAAGGAATAAGATTCATGGCTTGACTTTAGAAGATGGGTCTTGGTCTACAGATGATACTGCTCTTTGTTCTGAGGCTTTATCCTTCTTCTCTAAACTGTTTGCTGATAGAGAAGAGATTGATCTTAATATTTTGAATCATGTTTCCCTTCGTCAGCTTAGCTCTACCACCTGCCATGCTTTGTTGGATCCAATTTCTATGGAGGAAGTTCGAGATGCTGTTATGGGAATGGGGTCCTTTAGAGCTCCTGGGCCGGATGGGTTTCAAGCGGTTTTCTTCAAGGAGTACTAGGATATTATTGCTTCTGATGTTTGGAATATTGTTAAGCGTGTTTTTGATGGTGAATCCTTACCTGCTATTGTCTTTGACACCTTAATTGTTCTCATTCCGAAAATTGATTCTCCTCTTTCTATGAAAGACTTTCGTCCTATTAGTCTTTGTAATGTTATCTACAAGATTATTACAAAGGTGCTTGTTAATCGCTTCTGCCCCTTTCTTGTTGAGATTATTGGCCCTCTTCAAGGCGGCTTCATTCCCGAAAGAGGTACCACGGATAACATTATTGTTGCTCAGGAGGTCCTTTATTTTATGAGAAAATCAAAGTAAAAAAAAAGAACTATGGCGTTTAAAATTTATTTGGAAAAAGCTTATGACCGGGTTGATTAGAGGTTCCTTTATCACTCTCTGTGCAGTTTTGGTTTTCCTCAGAGAATTGTTAATTTGATTATGACCTGTGACAGCTCATCTTCTTTGTCTCTTCTTTGGAACGGTTACAGGCTCCAGCCTATCAATCCCTTTCGTGGCCTTAGACAAGGGGATCCAATGTCTCCATATCTCTTTGTCCTTTGTATGGAAAGATTGGCATGTCTTATATCCCACTTAGTGGATAATGGAGTTTGGACCCCTATTTCCGTGGCAAGAAAAGCTCCTAAAGTTTCTCATTTGATGTTTTGCTGATGAGCTACTCTTATTTTGCAAAGCTTCTAAATAGCAAATTGAAGTCGTTTTGCATGCCTTAGAGATTTTTACCAAGGCTTCGGGTTTAAAGATTAATCTTTCCAAGTCTAAAGTTCAATGCTCTAAGAATATTTCTCGGAGGAGAAGAGAGTTCTTGGCTGGTGTTTGTAATATTCCTTTTTCTCATAATTTGGGTAGATAGTTGGGAGTGCATATTGTGGATGAAAGGGCTGATCGGAGAACGGTTCATGATGTTTTGGACAAAATCAGAAAGAGACTTTCTCTTTGGAAAGGGAAGCTGTTAAATAAAGCTGGTAGACTTTGCCTTGTCAAGTCAGTTTTTTCTTCTATACCAGTTTATTCTATGCAAGTTTCCCTTTTTCCAAAATATGCTTGTGATAAGATTGACTCTATGATGAGGAATTTTCTTTGGAAAGGTCATGCTGATGGTAGAGGTTTACCCTTAGTTAGTTGGACTAAGGTGACTACTCCTAAGAAATTTGGCGGGCTTGGTGTTCGTGACTCTTGGTGCGTCAACATAGCTTTGTTGGGTAAAATTGTCTGGCAGGTGCTTCAAGGAAAGAATAAGCTCTGGGTTGATATTTTAAATGCTAAATATGGTGTTGTCAATTCCCAATCAGCTTATGTAAGAGATGTTTCTTCTGTTTGGAGGAGCGTATTTAAGTCCTTTGATGCTCTGAAAAATGGTTTTTCGTGGTACTCAGGTGGTGATCATCTTTCTATTTGGCATGACCGTTGGAACCCTTTGGGTAAGTTGGGTGAGATTCTTCCTTTTATCCATATTTCTTATTTAGATTTAATCCTGGCTGATATTGTTGATAATGGAGTTTGGTGCTTCAACGGTTTAACTACTCCCATTCCTTCTTCTGTTATTAATGTGCTCTGTAACTTGCCTTTGCCTCTTTCATCTGGGACTAATGTTGGCCCTGGTTGGCATTGGAATTTGGCTTCTTCCAAGGAGTATTCTACTAAGAGTGCTTATTTGTGGTTGGCAAAACAAAAAATCGACTGGACTGATAGTGAAGACTGGTCTTGGCTTTGGAAATTGTTTATCCCTGAGAAGATTAAATTCTTATTGTGGCTGGCTCTTCATACTGCTCTACCTAATAACAATTTTCGTTTTAGAAGAGGAATGACCACTGATGATCTTTGTAAGAGGTGTGGCCAGTCTACTAAGAATGTTTTACACTACTTTTGGAATTGTCCTAAAGCAAAAGCAGTATGGCTTCTTCTTGATCCTTCCTTGCCACTTGTTTTGGATTGCTCCAGTTTTGGCCTTTGGTTTAGGCATTGCCTCAATCATTCTGGTATTCTTATTCCAGCTGCTATGTGGTGGATTTGGAGGAGCTGTTGCCAAGAAGTTTTTCAACCGGATGAACCTTGGTCTGAGATAAATGTTGCAGGTCTTTCAAGATTCTTATTTAATGATATTCTCTCAGCTTCCCAAGGTACCACCTATCTTATTCCTCTCTTTCCTATTTCTGCTTGGGTTCCTCCCCCTTTGGACTATTGCAAGGTTAATTGTGATGCTAGTATCTTTTATGATCGACAACTAGCTGGCTTTGGTTGTGTCTTGAGAGATGGCTATGGTTCTTGGATTTTGGGTTGTTTTGATCATATTCTAGTTTGGTCAATCTTTAGGTGTGAGCTT
The DNA here is from genome assembly GCA_036250425.1 of Stylosanthes scabra. Lineage (NCBI taxonomy): Eukaryota > Viridiplantae > Streptophyta > Magnoliopsida > Fabales > Fabaceae > Stylosanthes > Stylosanthes scabra. The sequence continues at coordinate 21,104 of JASCZI010151416.1, forward strand.
CTTGCAGTTTGAAACGGTCTTATGTTAGCATGGGAGGCTGGTTGTAAGAATGTAATGTGTGAGACTGATTCCCTGGATGTTTTTCAGCACATTTAGCATATCTTCAGTTCATCCTTGCTTAGGTGATGTTGATTTAACTTGTAAAATTCAGGATCTTCTGAGGCGCAATTGGAATGTCAAGTTTACTCTGATTAATCAAGAAGCAAATTCTGCAGCTGATTGGATGGCTAAAAGAGGCGCTCATTGTGGTAGTGACTACTGTTTGTGGACTGCTTCGGGGGAGGAGCTTGATCTGATCCTCCGCCAGGAGGCTGCCGTTTCTGGCTAGTTGGTCTTTCTTTTTTGTTTAGTCACCAAAAAAAATAATATAGGTTAGGGTAAAGTATGATTTATGTCCCTAACGTTTACGAAAAGTTTCAAAAGTACTCCTAACGTTCTTCAATTTTATCCCTAACGTTTTCGATTGGTTTCAATTTTATCCCTAATCGCTGATAATTTTACTCTCAATATTTTCAATTTGTCATCGATTAGGGGTAAAATTGAAACCAATCGAAAACGTTATGGGTAAAATTGAATCAAATTAAACATTAAGAGTATTTTTGAAACTTTTCACAAATGTTAAGGTCATAAATCATACTTTATCTGAGGTTAATTCATTAATTTTAGTCGTATTATATATATATATATATATATATATATATATATATATACATTCTTGAACCCCTGAAATGCATTCTTTAGTTTAATACTGTTTTGTCCAATTTGCTGCAGTTGTTTTTTTTATATGGGTTAAGCCATATTATTATGAGCTTCATGCAATCAAATGAACTTTGTTTGGAAAAAAAAAAGGTGATAGTGTCTTTAGAAAGAGGAATGTTATATGAAAATAATACGTGGACATTTCTGATCTAATTTGTATTTAAAATCCGTGACTTTTTATTTTTAAGTTTTTCTAAATTATTTTCCATTCAATCCAACAGTCATTACACATCTTCATGAATATGTTGAGTGATTAGGTCATGAACTCATGATATGTTCAAGTATTTTTGTTTCTACAAAAATGACTCATGACTATTTCTTTGAGACCTGTTTCATAGAATCAATCATTGTTGTTTACAATGGATGATTTGGACAACGAGGTGTTAAATGAGCGAATTGTCTTTGTCTTTATCAAAACGTGGCCCTTGTTCTTTCATCACATGTCACAATCTCATTTTAACATATCAAGAGTTGGGCAGATTGTAGGTTGTTAGGTGACGCTTGACCACTTCCACATGGATACACAACACTGTTCTGGAATAGTCTCGAAATGTTTAGATGCTCTTTTTCACTTATAAAAAATAACGTATTACAATTCTTTTGTCTCTCTTGCAACTTGCAAGGAGTAGTAAAAACATGCCTATATTTACATAGCAAATGTCATTCTAGTGTGTGTTCAACTGTTCATACTGTAGTCATTTTCTCTTGAAATCTTCTGTGGCTTTGATATAAGATCAAAATTGTAAAAAATAACCTGAGCTCTAAAACTGGCTTGTGTAGATGTTGATCTTGGTTACCATGGTCTATAATGTATTGTAGCTACATGCAATTGTGAAAACTATTTAAGGATCCCGGTACTTGTGCTGTGGAGCCCATCTGAGATGCAAAGTAAGCTTTCCAGATTTAGCTCCCTCAAGTT
>JASCZI010151417.1:0-32593 GCA_036250425.1 Stylosanthes scabra
TTTTTTTTTTCTAATGTAAATCATTGCAAATTAAAGTATTTTTTATTATAGTATTTTTTTATGATATCTTTCAATCTGACAAATAAAAAATTAGTTCACCATGAATCTGAGATTTTATTTAAAAGTTTTTAGCTAATTACAAGTTTATTGTATATACAAAATAAAATTTAAATCCTCAAAATTTATTTAAATAGAATATTGAACTAACTATTTCAATGACCTAAATTGATTACTAAATTTGTTACGAAGTATTGGATTTTAAGATTTTAACCTAATACCTTACACCCACAACAATTTAGTAATTAATAAAAAAACTAAAAGATTATAACTCCTACGACATTATTTTTTTTCATTATAAAAGGTTTCAAATTTAAATTTCACTTAAAAATTAAAAAAAAAAAGGAGTGTACAAGTAAATTCTAGCATGACTTAGTATTATATAGCACATAATACCCTAAAATGTGGTATCCTACCAAGATTTAGTAGGAGTCAGCAAGTCAAAAAACCCAGCTGTGATCTCTACCATCATTTAGCATGTGATATAAGTGTTAGAATTATTAAAGGAATATACGTAAATAATTTCACATTTTGGTTATCTAGTTTAAGCGGTCGCCTCCAGAAATGCATACCTCTCCATGTCATTGGGTGAGTGCACAATAATTTTAAGTTTTAACCAGACGCATTTTTCTTATTTATAGAGTTTAATAAAAATTTAAAACAAAAAAATATTATTTTCAAATGCACCTAAATTTAATTGTCTCATAATAATGTTTTTGGAACTTAATTATTTAATTATTTTACACTAACATTTATTATTAAACACTTATTTTACTAACACCCGAATTGAAAATTTTGAAAATTTTATCAAAAATGATGGAGAGAAACTAGAGTAAATAACTTTTAAGTGCTTTAAAATTTATTGAAGACTGAAGTTTCTATTTTGGAATTTGTTAGGAACCAATTTAATTTGAATATATATTATATTCCTTAAAGTTTTGATAAAATAACAAGTTCCAGAAATTCGTTCATTTTATAATGCAACCAAACTAACCTAACTAAGAGGGCGAGAGATAGATTGTAATGACGTTTTGCCAACAAATAGTTAAATCATAATAAAGATAGTTGATGGTTATTGATTTCCAGTTACCTTAGAGTTATTTTCATTAATGACTTCTTAACTAAACTAGCTTCTTATTATTTTTATCGTGCTCAAAATATAATGTGGCTTTTGGAACACAATTTTGATAAATTGTAACTAAAAGTGTATATCAATGGAACTTATGAAGTTCACCAAATTCGGAAACTAAGTCTCAAATTAATGGCTTAAATTGCTTAGCTTCTTATTTTCGCAACAAAAATGATGTGTAGAATTATTTCATCACCCATCACGCGACAACATATATTTGAGCTCATATGAGTTATATCACAATTCATAGATGTTACAAGCTATGATAAATTGATGATTAAGCAAGATTTACGGCTGAAAAGGATATTATTATTACATATATATATTGATCCGGAGTAGGGGTTGTCCATGGGGTAGGGACAAGAGCCCCACTACGGGGAATTTTTGCCATGTCCCGTCCTTGCGGATTTCCCATATATTCCACATTTTTTTCTTTTTTTTTATTTTTAATAAAAATTTTAATGAAAAAATTAAAAAAATTGTACAAAAATACTGATATAATGAAACATCATTTAAATATATTTTGTCTAAAATAACTAATTATTTAAAGAAAAATGTTTAGGGACAATAAAAAAATCAGCCCAAACTTATTTTATTTGGTGTTGATTAATTAGTGCTAAAATAAATGAACAATTTTAGATGTTACAAATATATAATTATAAATGTTATATATATGAAATTATGTATGTTATACAGAATATAGTAATTTTGTATTTGTCTCCCTAGCATCATTACATCACTGATATTTAAAATTCAACCTTATATCCAAAAAGATAAAATGATTCAACATAATGAGATATGAAATAACTAAAAAATTTATAGTATAAATTGATCAACAATAATGCTACACATACACCTATTTTACCAATCAAGTCCCAATCAAATCTTTTTTCCACACTCTCACCTGATGCGTGCGTGGAACGCATAATTCTCAACTCCCAAAATTTGAAAATACGCGTTTCTCCTTCCTAGTTTTTATGCAACTCCTCCTCCTCTTCTTCCTCTTTCTTCTTTCTGCTACTGTGTTGCCATCGTTGTTGCCGCCGCCGCTGTCGTCGTCGTCGATGCCGCTATCGTTGCTGTCGTCGCCATCGTCGTCTTCTTCTTCTTCCTCTTCCATTTTCTCTTCTTCCTCCTCCTCCTCCACTGTTTGTTGTTGCTGTTGGTATTGTTGGTGGTGGTGGTGGTGGTGGTGTTGTTGCTGTTGTTGATGATCTTCTTCTTTTTCTTCTACTTCCTGAAACTGAACCGGATTTTCAAGAAAAAATGAAGCGGATTTTCATGAAAATCTGAACCGGATTTCGAAAAAAATGAAGTGAATTTTCATTAAAAGCCAGAACTCTTTTTCCTCCTTCTCCTCCTCCTCCTCCACTGTTATGTTGTTGTTGTCGTTGTCGTTGTTGTTGCTGTTATTGTTGTCGTCGTTGATGATCTTCTTCTTCTACTTCCTGAAACTAAACGGAATTTTCAAGAAAAATTGAAGAGGATTTTCATAAAAAACTGAACCGGATTTTGAAAAAACACAAAGTGGATTTTCAGTAAAAAACATAATCGGATTTCCAAGAAAAATTGAAGCGAATTTTCATGAAAAACTAAATCGGATTTTCATGAAAATAATCACAAGCACGCCTAGGCGCCAAAATGGACGCCTAGGCGATTGAAAACAGAACCGAATTTTTCCAAAAAAAATAGCACCGGATTTTCATAAAAAACATAACCGAATTTTTTACGAAAATCAGAAGCACGCCTAGGCGCCCATCTTCTTCTTCGTCGTCTTCTTCTTCTTCTTCATCATCTTCTTCTTCTTCGTCATCACCATCATCATCATCATCATCATCACCATCATTTTTTACCACTCAAATGTACTCAAATATACTCTAACGACTAAAAAAACCTATGAATGAATTGAATATTTCCGCAACCAAAATGGACGAATGATGATGAGCTTAACGATGAGATGAAACACAATAAAAATAAAAAAAATAAAAAAGAAAGCTAAGGAAGCGTGTTTGAGAAAGCGGCGCGCTTTTCGAGGTAAGAGAAAACCCTTTTTTAAAATTAAAGTATCACGTGTGTCAGAGATACTTGGTTTGACTTGGTTGTATAGCATTTTTTATTGAAATAGAGATTTTTAGATACTTTAAATTATTCGGGGATTTCGAAGTTGGGGCAGGATCCCCGCTCGAATTCTCACGCTTGTCTAGGGAGAATTTTGCCACCTATCCCATCTCCATGGAAAATTCTCCACCTTCAAATTCTTACTTGGGACAGTATGTACTTGCAAGGATCCCCACTTCATAGAGATTTTGACACCCCTAATTCAGAGGCTGAACTTAGTTGCTATTCGGCTTCTCGCGGCCCAAATCGAATTCCATTTTTGGACTTGAAATAACAGTCTCAACGATTTTTCGTGCATTTGAATCTCATTCTACACCGTATAACCTCTCTAAAAACAATTAAGAGACATATTGGATTAAGGAAATGAATCATGCAGTTCCACTAAAACCACATACACTATGTCTATTAGACTCTTTATTTGAGCGTTGAAGTGTTTTACAAATACATCCCAAGCCTTAGATTTATTGTTACATCGATGTTGGATTTTATTAGTCTTTTCTCTAATAAAAACATAAGTAACAACAGTTGTAATTTGATTATTTTGTTAAAATTTTAAATTTTTTAAGAGTAATTTTTTCTTTTGAATATTTTATAATTATTTTTGTTAATTTTAACATAGAGTAAACCATCAATATTATTGTCCTTGAAAGTTATAAAAGCTGATAAAAATGATCTCGATTTTTTTAACAAAAAAAATATTCTTAATTTATTTAAAAATATAATAAAGTTATTTAAATTTAGATATTTTTATCACATTTACCACATGGTATAAACGTATGTTTGCCGTATTTTTAAATAAATTGGGATCATTTTAATCGTTAACAAAATGATGGTCGGCTATTAAAAATTTCATGAGCAACTCTTTTAAAATATTTCGTTGTTATTTTTAGTAGTTCATTACTCCTAAAAAAATTGTAATATATATATATATATATATATATATATATATATATTTGGTTACAACTTGAAACTCCGACCCAAAAGAAGAGTCAGAAGGGGAGTTGATAAATTATGTCCAATCAATTAACTCCTTCAACATTATCATAAAGATAATCATTGTACCCATTTTATTTTAGTTGCAACACTATTCTGTTAACACAAAAAATAATAAATAAAAGAAAATTAAAAGAGAAGAGAGAGAGGCATATCTGCAGAGGGAGGATGGCGAATATCTGAATATGAAATATGGAAGTGAAAGATTTTTTTTTTTTTCCTAAATGAAAGGGAAAGATAGATGAAAGTATATAACGTGGAATACTACTCCTGCATTCGGCCCGATCCACTTGATTTTGGGCCCAAAAAAAATTTTAAAAACATAAATCGACACAAAACCAGATTCTCTCGATCATGTTTTTTTAAAATTATTAATCTATTACTTTAGATAAATAAATAATACTCTAATCATTATTAAATTAAAATAATAAAACTCACAAGTAATAAATTTAAACTTAATGAGAGCATGGCTTTACTATTTTATAAATTTAACAACTTTAGAGATTTTTTTTTCTATTTGTGTATATAATGCTGGTTTTATTAGTTTGGGGTAATAACTTATTTTATCTTATGAAAAATTCCAGGTGAAAGAGTTTGTGAATTAATAAGGATAGTGATTGGAAACATGAGTAAATATTCTTTATTAAAATGTACTCCTGACATATTAGTGTAAATTTTTGGAATACATAATTTTGTAATCAATACACATCCAAGCATTTATCCTAACCAAGTCCAACAAAGTAATTTTTCTCCACTTTCACTCTCTATACGCGCTACACTTCCCCAAACTTCAAAACACACTTCTTCTTCTTCTGGAGCGCCTCTTATTCCTTCTTCTTGCTGCAGCCGTTGTCATCGTCGCTGCAACTGCCGTCATCGTCTTCGTTGTTGTTGTCGCAGCTGTTATTTTCGTTAACGTCACTGTTATCTTTTTCTTCTTCCTCTTCTTCGTTCTCTTCCTCTTTCTCTTCTTCTGCATCCTCCTCTTCTGATGGTGTTGTTGGTGGTGTTGTTGTTGTTGATGAAAAACTGAATTAGGAAAACCAGAAACGAATGTTGAATGAAATGAGAAACGGATTTTGAATAAAAACAGAAACGAATTTTGAATTAAAAAATGAATTAGAATTTTCACAAAAATAGAAACGGATTTTTAATGAAAATAGAAACGGAATTTTAATGAAAACAGAAACGGATTTTGAATTAAAAAATGATTTAGATTTTTCACGAAAACAGAAACGGATTTTTGAATGAAAGTAGAAACGGATTTTGAATGAAAAGAGAAACGAATTTTTAATGAAAACAGAAACGGATTTTGAATTAAAAAATAATTTAGATTTTTTACAAAAATAGAAACGGATTTTGAATGAAAGTAGAAACGGATTTTGAATTATTGAAAGTTACCACTCAAATGTACTCAAAATGTACTCTATCTTCCTGCTACTACTGTTACACCTCTTCTTTCTCCTATTTACGTGGTTTTGGTCTTCTTCTTCCATTCTTAATGAAATGGAAACAACAAATGGAATTCGTCGTCGTTGTTGTCGTTGCCGCTGCCGCTGTCGCCGTAAGAGAAATCAGAAACCATCGAATAATTCATATAATCCATCTTAAACTAACTAGAAACAAGAAATTGGTATCGATAAATTGAGATAGTGACGAGCAGGAACAGCAGTGAATAGAGAGTGAAAGAAAATTAAGAAAAGGGAATGTAGATGCTAAAATCAAAATTGAAAAATGGTGGTGAGTAAGAAAAGTAAGGAGCGAAAAATTAGGAGTTGCTAAAATCGAAAAAACAAAACTAATTAAAAACAAAAAGAGGTGAGAGGCGCATGTGATGTTGTGACTTGGCTGAGCTTGATTATTAAAAACACTTGATTGTGTATAATTATTGTTTTGCAGCATGATATTAAAATTTTTATGGCAAGTTCGACACTTATTTTACCAAAAATAAGAAATTCAGTACAAGAATAATAAAATAATATTTTTTTTATCATTTTATGCAAAATTTTCACAAATCTAGAAAGATGTTCTTGTAAGAAGTAAATATAAAATATATAATTACTCATATATGTACTTATTAACTTAAGTTTGCTAGATGCCTAGTATATCAATTAACTATTAATCTTTGGCAATAATTTTTTTAAGCATAATTTTGGAGGAAACAAAAAGAAAGCAAATGAAAATTGAAAGTGATATGTTTAAAATGTAAAATGAAATCTAATTTATTTTTTCTCCCCTCCAATTTACAAACACACCTTCAATACCAGATTTTTTCCAACAGTATCTTAATGTGGTCTCCTCATGTGATGACTTTATTATTGATGAATATGTAAGTTTATTTGGATGTAAATAGATAGGATACTCTAAATAAACAAAAATGGGAACGCTGAAATTGAGAGTCAGATATTCTATTTGGTGATTAGATTGAAACTAAAATTTTAATTTATGTCTTTAAAATTTTAATTCTTTTAGTATTTCTGAAAAAAGGAACGCTAAAATTGAAATTTTTAAGGAAAAAAATTGAAACTTTAATAATATTTTTTATTCAAATATATTCACTTAATATTAAAATTTTTAAGATTAATATTTTCTTTTTTTACTAACTTAATTTAATCTCTATCATTTAGTCTTTGTCTTTTAATAAATTTTAAATTAAACATAAATACAAATATAATTCAATTTCAGTATTTCAGTCTCTATCCTAAATTCTATCTTTCAATTTCTCTCCCAAACGTAATCACAGATAACATGGCTAATAAAAGTTAAGCCAGTGTGTATGTCTTATTTAGCAAAAAGCTGAGAATGGAGGAGTAACCAATTTTTCTATGCCAGTCTCTACCAACTTTGGTGAATAAAGCAATTGAGTCGGTGAAAACTGGTAGTAACTCAATAAAACATATGCTATTAAATAATTTGCAATAACGAAATTAGTCTAACCAATTAAGCTAGCCTTTGATCAAATCAACGCTTTACTTCTAAGATTTGTTTTAATGGCAAAAAAAATTCAAACAAGCAAGCTCACTATTACAATGAAGTCCACTTCTCACCCTTTTTGATTTGATCATAGTACTCAACCTGAAATCTACTTGCCTCATTCTTTCATGGACGAATTCTCATTCATTAACTACTCAATGTAAACTCAGAAAATGATAAAAAACATTTTCATAGTATAATTGTTCATTTTTAAATTAACTTTTTAGAGTAAACCTTTAATTAATTGGTTCCCCATAGAATTTCAAACAAGATAATTTGGTTTCGACAAAATTTTATTTGCTAGCAATTTTCAAGAAGTAAGACAAATTTGGATAAATATATCTTTAACAAATGTTATTATAAAATAATTAGATTCTAAAAATATCATTATATATATGATAAATTAGTTTCCTTTCAAAATGACGGAATAATTAATATATGAACAAGAATTGATGACTAATATTTCTTTAAACAATGATAAGCGAACAAATAGAATTAACACATATATATTTTATTTATTGTCTAGTATCTTTTATGATCTATTTTTTGCTATTTCAAACGATCATATTTCTAATATTTTATATGATATTTTTTGCAGGATTTTTACATATTGTATTTCTTTTATATTGGCTAATTATTGACATATATTTTATTGATTATCTAACACAATTTGATTTATCCAGCTAACAGAATTAATTTTATAACATTTTTAAAGAATAAATTAAAAGCAAAATAATGTCATGTTAGAATTTCTTAAAGATTGATTAAGGTGTTTATTCACTTTTTTTCTAATATAATAAATAAATTATATTAAGTAGTGGTTGTGAATTGTTTTGAAGTAAGTATTAAATTTGCTTTAAACTAGGATAAAAATATAGCCACAGCCTCTATAGCTATAGTTTGGTGAGATTTGGTTCCAATCATTACCTAGTCCAATTGCATGGAACCACTACTAATTTGCTTCTCATTTTTCTTCATTTAATTAATGGCTGAGATATTTTTTTAATTTTTATATATCCTCCCTGAATTTTATATTATTATTTCATACTATTGGTAGATGTTGCCATTGACTGTGATAGAAAAGAGCACCTCAAATACTCAGCTGATAGGGTCAAAGATGAGTTCATTAGCTAAGTTAGCTTTCTCTACACAAGCTTTTGATTTGATGATTCTACAATAATCTATCTTGTGAGTTTGGGATTGTACTTTCAATCATGTCTTTGTTTCAAAGGTGTGGGGACATGTAGAAAATATGTCACAAGAGAAGTGGTAGTAAGTAGAGAACTTCACCTACCCACTAGTGATATGTGTGAATGTGATGTAGTAGTTGTTGTTTACCAACAATGTATTCAAAATACATTTCATGTGTTGAAATTATGGATAAGCTACATGCAATATAATAATATAATATTCCTTGTTTGTTTAAGCTTCAATCTTTAATTATGAATTTAGCTAAATGTGCATACATTATTGATTGTATACATTTAGTTTGGATAAAAGTTCAAGGTAAAGCAATTATAATTTATATTAACTAATATTCTTAAGGAGTCTTATATCTTTGTTCATTAGTTTTTTTTTTTTTTTTGTTCACTTTGTTCATTAGTTTAATACTATACTTTTAGTTAATAATATCAAATATTAAGAATTAACTAAAAATAAATAAATTGTACTTACAACTGTTTTTTAGTTTTAAAAATTTAAGAGAATTTGCAATCGTACTTAAGTGTTCTGTTAAAGTTTTCTTTTGTGTCCGAATAAGGTTCTTTTAGTATTTTATTAGAGTTTTCTCTTGTACCCTAATAGGATTTCTTCTCGTGATCTATTAGAGTTTCTTATACTCATTTGGAGTACAAAGCAATCAATGATCTCTCATTATTTGATTGGATATTTCTAAGAAAATGATATTAGGGAAGGTGTGAGTTTGAATAGGCTTATTGGTCGACTCTGTCGATAAATCTATTTCACCTCGGACAATGGAATTTAATTTTAAGATAATTTGGAGTCGATCTAATAGTTTGTGTTGCAAAGAGAGGAAATAACTATCTGAAGAAATTCTGCAATGATGATTCTCTCTTTCAATTTACTGAGGTAGAGGGTATCAACCATCAATTGGCGCCCAATAAGATATGAGAGTACTTTGCAGGAATTACCAGGATTTTGGGAGAATCCTGACATCATCCCATAAACTGAAAGGGATCTATAGATCCTATTCTCCCGAAAATGATTTTATCTTTGAAACCAAAAGTCGATCTTGAAAGGTAGAACATAAATTGAGTTCTTATGTCTTGAGAAAAAGTTTTTACGTAATCCTATGGATTCTACAGGTGGTTTAGCTCTAACTTGGAACAACTCGGGAAAACTAGTATCCACGACTGTCATTTGGTGTGCCAGCGTCTTTGAAGCTGAATCTCCTCAATTGTGATATTTACCTAAAATGCTAAGAACCAAATGATTCTTATCTCCGTCATTAAAATCAATTTTGAATTTTAAAGATATCACATTTCTTAATCTTCTTATTTTTTAATATTTTTCTCTCTAAATTTATTTAATATTTACATCTTTAATTCTTATGGAGATCAAACTTCTCTTTTATTTTGGATGTCCAACTTGAACCTAACTTATATATATTTCTTTTTACTATTCAACAAAATGAAATATAATTATCTTGATAAAAAAAACTATTATTTAGTTTTAGGGTAAGGAATGGGAATTTTGGATTAGTTATTTTATTTATTATAATGCTTGTAGTTGTATGTTAGCAAGATATTAGTCGCCAAACTCCAAAGGGATACTCCGGAGAAATCTCCACAGTGATCATAATTTTTGTTAGAATTATTCGACGGAAATTTGACGACAGTACACTTGTTTCTAGTAGTGCCAATTTTAGATTAAAAAAAAAATATTTCAGACATAAATATACAGATGGAAAAATGGAAATTGTATGCGTAATTTTTCTGACGGAAAATTTGACAAATGTTTCTGGTAGTGTTGGTTTTGCATAGAAAACATTTCAAGACATAAATAAAATTTTGTAATTTTTCAAACTCAAAATTAGGAAAGCATAAAAGGTACATTCATTTTATTTCTTAAAATGCACAACTCTGTATTTATTTGTATGTCCAAATACATTTTCTCTGTTTTTATATTGCTATATTTTATGTTCTACCTTTTTAAAACCAAATGCAACAAATTGTATGGGAAACATATGTGAGTGCTATGGAATTAATGTTAGGGAATCATTAGGGAGTCAATAATTAAATTATCATCCAAAATGTATATGAGTTATTATTCGTAACTCATATATCCAAGATTAAGTTATTATTCAAAATTTATATGAGTTATCATCCGTAAGTATGTATTGGCTCTCTATTGATCATAATGTATTGACTCCCTAGTCTTTTTCTATCTCAAATCATCATATTTATTTACTTTCTTTTCTCAAGTTGTCTCGTAGGCCAAGGACTAATCTTCTGCGGATCTGAACTTCATTTAAAGGGTTGTTGTTGATCAATGGGTTGTTACATGTATAAGACGGGATTCAAATCCTCGACATTTATTTAAGCGGATTAGTGAACTAATCATTAGGCCCATCCAAATTAGTTAAATAGGATGTGATTTCTACTTAAATCTGATCCACAATAAATAAGATATGAATTGAAATAGCATTTCGCATTATATATAACATATAACTCAACTTTGCTTGAAAAACACCACATCAAATAAGGCTAAACTTGGATTAATATCCCAAAGTCAGCATATCTACTCATAAGTAAATCACTAAAAATTCATAGATGAAATTTTTTTCCCTCTTTCCAAATAACTATTATTTTGCATTGATATACTAGTTTTTTTCATATTATCTACTAATCTAGCAAGTGCAGAAATAATCTGCCACGAATCTGAATTTCGTTTAAGAATTTCTCGCATGTCAATGAATTGCTGCATGCACAAGACGAGATTTAACAAACACTCATTTAAGCAAACTAATGAACTAACTATTAGAACGATCCAAATTAATTACATTATACTAATATTAAGGAGTATTTTGTGGCAGAGAGGGCCACAATTGAATAAAACCCAAGTCCAATTCTAATTCTAATTGATCATGTAATACATCATCATTTGGGTCCATAATTATATCTTGTTGAGGGTTATTGTTTGACCCTTTTGTTGTTGTTTCATCAGCTACTACTCCATTAAGCTCATTCTCAAGCTCATGGGACCACATCATCATCATCATGGCTTCACCATCATCTTGATGAACAAGATTTGGTGGTGATGTTTGGCTTTGATGAGGAGGAGGAGGAGGAGAAGATACCTCATTTGATGATAGAAATGTTTCAATATTATCTAACATCTTCCAAAAATCACCATCTTCTTCTTCTTCTCTTGTCTCCAAATTGTTGCTGTTTGGCTTGTCAACCTCTTCCAACGTAACATCAACATCATAGGGTCCAACATAGTTCAATAATGGTGGAGACACCAATTGTTGTTGATTATGATCTTCATCATCATGGTGCTTGTTTTCAACACAGGACGATAATGAGGATGATGATGATGAATTTGATGGCCCTTTTGGCTCTTGATCAGTTTGAGAAACATTATGATCATTGGTTTCTCTGCAAAGATTGTTGTTGTTGTTGTTGTTGTTAGTGTTTGGTGTTTCTTCATTTGAGAAAAATGATTCAGATGAAGATGAAGAGGAAGGTGAAGTGACTGATGATGATTCAATCCTGGATCCATCATGTGCATTATTGTTATTGTTATCTGCAACTGAATCTGAAGATTTTGCAGATAATCTTTTCTTCAAGTGAGTGTTCCACACATTCTTGATCTCATTGTCAGTTCTGCCGGGCAAACGTGATGCAATCTTGGACCACCTGAACAAAACAATATATTATATTTTTCGATCGCTCAATCCAATAGAAGAGAGGGAATAAAAATTAAATTTACGAGTTCAATATATGGCAATTAATTAAATCCATCCAGTATATTATATAATAATTACTTTCACTTTTGTAATAATGTCCCCAAATTAATCAAACAATACAAAAATACATTCAAATCAATGGTTATACCTAATTTTATTATTAAGATCAACAACTAAAAATCACGACATACTTGATATATTTTCTAAAAGAAAAAAGTATAGGTAGTCAATACTTTTCTAACCAATAAATCAGCCAACAAAAATAGAACATCTGTAATTATTATTTATAGAACGTCCATAATGAAAGCAGCAGAACATTCGTAATTTTTTTAGAAATAGAACATTCAAAACTTAAAAGAAACCAACAATAGAAACAGAACATTTGAAACCTAAAAAAATAGAATATCTTATTTAAGTTGTTGGTTGAATTTTTGTTGGTTATTTATTTCTAAAAATTAATGTTATTTTTCGGATGAAATTAAAACTATTTTGAAACAAGCTAAGGTTTCTAACATGTTGCTAATGTGTCCCACTCCCACCACTACCACTTGCTAATGTGAAATCAAGCACAAAGGTAGCTAGCTAGTCTTAGTTATGACAAAACTCGCCACTTTTCCAAATACTATTAAATTTGAGTTCTAAGAAATAATCAAATAAAATTACAGAAGAGACAGCCGCAATCTCCTAAACCAAGTATTTTCGATGATAGGATTTTTTTTTTTAATGGAAAAGTATAGGATTTGGATGGCCAAAAAGAAAATATATATTCGTTTAAATAAGATTTGTTTTAATGTCCAATAAAAATATAAGATTTTAATTTCTATAAATTGTATGCAAGTCTTTTAGTTTTGGAACTTATAAATTTTTTATTTTAACTTAGTTCAATAATTTTTTTTTAAAAAAATAATGATATGACAAGTTAGATTTTAACTTACTAAAATATATATTATGTTAGTAGATTATTATCTAATGATCGAAACAAATAATTAATTAAGATGATAAAAACTAAAATAAATCATTTTAAAATATTGTAGCCCAAAAAAGAAAGAGAGTAGTTTATATTTTATAAGAATAAAATATTGATTGAAACTATAATAAAAATCTTAAACACAAGAAGAATATTTTATAAGAATATTACTTACTTGTTTCCCATGGCTTTATGTAGCTTTATTATGGTTTCTTCTTCCTCTGCTGTGAAATTGCCTCTCTTAACATCTGGCCTCAGATAATTGATCCATCTCAATCGACAACTTTTCCCACATCGCATGAGCCCTTAATAAATATTCAAATATTTAAGTGTTAATAATTTAATTACAGAGTTTAAAATTAATATATTTGTGGCATCCTGCTATACAAGGCATGGAGATTGCATGTTCCTTGCTTAGCTTTATATCAAAAACATATATATATATATACCTCTTGTAAAAAAAAACATATATACTTAGAAAAATGATTTTTATTAAACATCTATGGGCATTTTCAAAAAAAATTCTTTGGATCATTTAAAGTGTTTAAAATTGTAATAGAGATGTAATTATGAGTAATATTATTATGAATTTAATTTTTATTTACACTTAATTAAAAAATAACTAATATCAATTGTGAATTATCGTGTTCGCAAAATTAATTTATTTTCAATGCATTACATTCCCTTATTAATCAAAAGAATTTATAATTTTTATAAACATAAAAACCCATATATTTTTTTTTATACAAAATTAGGAAGATGTTTAAGCATAGAAGAAATCATAATTAGAAAACCGCCACGTGGCTACTTTCTAGTGGAGAACACAGAAGATATAATAATGAATGGTAATCCTCGTCTTTGAAACGTATGTAGAAATTGAAATTAATGATTTTCTGCCAAATTCAATGAAGGTGTGCCCTTATTTGGACATGTATTTACGGCAATAATGCATGATATATTTAAGTCTTAATAACGCGAGATACTTAATTTAGTAATTTTAATTGTTAATTTTAATTATAAAATTATTTTAATATATATATTACTTATGGTTACTTATGGTAGGTGGCGGTTATAAAAAAAAAAAAAGTTTTAAGATCGTCTAGCCAATCCTGCCTAAGATTACAAATGTCATAGTTATAGGTAGAAAGAGGGTCCCAAATCAATGTATTTGTGACAATGTTTCTTATCTCTGTATCTAATCTTGATTAGGGAAGCTAGAATGAAACAGCCACCGATTTCTGCCTAACTCTGCTTTCTTTTTACTCCATAATTATAATTATGCAGACATCATAAGTAAATTACCGATTAATTAGTCTTTATAAAAGAAAAATTTTGTATCATTTTAAAACAGTTGATTATTTTTGTACAGCATGAAAAAATAATTCATATAAACATATAAAAATACCTAATAAATAATTTTATGACTAATTTTTTTGTATACACATTTTTATTTTTCATTTTATGACTTAATATATGAGGAAATAAAATATAATAACGCACAACAGAAGTAAAATACCGAAAAATTGCTGAGTTAAAACTCAGGATGAGAAATTAGAGTTTAAATTGAAATTGATCCTCTAAATTTATGGTTAATTTGATATCGTCATAACTCACTTGGTTAATATGACTAAGAATGTCAAATTTAGGGAACCATTTTTGATAAATATAAATTTGAGGAGGCAGACTTGAAAATTGGAATTGCCTTTGAAATTAAATATTCAAAAGAGAATCTGACGTTGAGGCTAGAATGAAAAATGCAGAAACTTAAACGCGTGTGTCTTTCACCATAAAAACCTGCAGATTTCACAAAAAAAAGACGTACGCAAAACTGAATAGTACGGTTGTTGGTGAAAAATATTACAGATTTTAATTTTCATAGTTCCAAATTTTAATTAAACACAAAAAAGACTGGATATCGAATTTCCGAGTAGCAAGAGGCCAACGCAGAGTGAGTGCGTGTTACTTAACGAGTCAGGTTGAAAAATACCGTGAGAAATAAAAAAAAAAAAAAAAGAGTGCACACGTGTGCGAAAATTGGGACGTACCTGCTTGCTTGGGAAGGGCACGCCAGTTTTCATGGCCATGCTTCTGGATGAAAGCTATAAGCTTAAGATCCTCAGCAGGGCTCCAAGGTCCCTTCTTCACTTGAGACTTATCACAGCATGGTGCTCTTCCTTTCCCCATTTCTTTTGTTCTTAATTAATTCAGATATGTGTTTCTTATTATCACACTATCTAGTATGTAGTAGTATCTGCCACCACCAACACTCTTATATATATATATTTATATGAATATATGAGTATGGTATGATATGGGTTAGTTCCAATAAAATCTGCCTCACTACTCTCACTCTTATATTGTTGTCTCCCTCTACCTATATATACTTACATCCCAAAATGACGCTCTCCTTTTCTCTAATAAATTAAATATTTAAATCATATGTTGTTTTTTTCTCTTTTTTATAAAATTATTAAATTAATATACACGTTAGTCTATTTGACTTAGAAATTCATCAATAATCATTATAATTATATGTATAAATTAAACTAATGATATAAAATTTATATTTATTATTATGGTAATGAATTTTCTTTATTTTTGATATTTTATGGCATAATATTATATGTTTTAACTTGTTACAAAATAATTTAATTTTGAATTTTTTAATATATTTCATGTTTAATGATAAAATATTAAAAATAAATAAAATTTATTATATTAATAATAAAAGTATCTTTTATATTATTATTATTATTATTATTATTATTATTATTATTATTATTATTATTAGAATCAACTAAATAATTATTACTAATTTATGTATAATTATAATGATTATTAAATGTTATTTTGATAAAAAAAAAAATAGCAACGAACCAACAAGAGTCATGCCACAAATTAGTACGCTGAGATTGAGTGATGATATAATGATACAAATGGAAAAAATAAATAATAAATAGAATAATATCTAGCGGATATTAATTATATCATCTACAAGTTTCCTTTTTCTGAAATTTATTACGAAAACTTCGTAAGTTAATATAAGTTACCTTAAAAGGTATCCTGCACTTTAATCAAATGAATTAAAAAAAAATAATACGGAGGCAACAATATTAGTATTTCATAGTAGATAATATCTTTTTTTTTTTCTTTTTCTTCTCCATTTTCAATTCCATCATTTTTCTAATTAAATTGATTAGTCTTTTAATGACTTCCTAATAATTCTCTAACGTTAGTTTCGTAGCACTATTCATAAAAACATTAAATTTATTATTCTTGGAGTTAATTTTGATATATTAAGCAAAGAATATAAATTTTTTTTTCCGCATCTTGACCCATAAGGGGAGAAATAAGAATATAAAAATAATTATTTTTAATAACATGATAATATATAATTAGATGTTAATATAATTTTTTTATAATAATAATATATTAAAATTAAATAATTATTATTAATATATTTTTCTTTTGGAGGTAATATAGAATGCAGGTCAAATTGTTTATGAAATGTGATATCAGTAACCTTATTTGTAATGTCAACATCTGCCAACTATAATGTGGTTGACCTTTCAAGAATTTTGTTTTTTTTTTTTTAAAAAAAGAACTTTTCTTTTCTTTTGTAAAATTTAATATGAAGTTAATTATTCTACTCACAGTACACTGATAGAGTAAGGATGGTACGATGACCCTTTTTATGCAAACTTGGGGATTAATTATGTTACAAAAAAGGTTTTGTGTAAATTTATTTAATATTCGTTATTAATCAGTTATAGTGTTCAAATATGAAATATATAGAGTATTTGACATTTTTATTTTATAATATATTAGTCGAATTGTGAGATTAATTCATATTCCATAGCAAACAACTGAAACTGATCCTGAAATATTATTTGATGAGTTAATACATAAATTGATCCTTAAAAAAACACAAAATTAGATATTTTTGTTCCCAATAAACTTTTATTTTCATAAATCCTAAAAAATTATTACTTTCATCAGACAGGTGAATCTCTTCTTTATTTTGAAGGAGATTAATTTATCTTGTAGAGATATATATCTTTTGAGAATTTAATTATCTTATAATAAAACTTATTAAATACTTATTTGTCTAACATGATGCATATGAAAATTTTATTGAAAACGGCCGAACAACCAATTTGTTTAACGAAAGTAATTTTTTTAAAACTTTCAATGAATAAAAATTTGTTAGAGACCAACGTATACGATTTGAAATTTCTTGGGACTAATTTATATATGCACACACTTCTTGTTTAATCTATTATCTATTATCTATTTATTTTATAATATTAAAATTGAATTTATGCACTTAAAAATAGATCACTAATATGACATGTTCTTTAGAGTGTTTCCTAATTTATTTTACTTAAATTATTAAATTAAATCAATTAACAAATTATCATAAATGTTGTGAAATTAACTGATCAAATTAATTAATAAATTAATGTTATTCATTAATATCAAATCTTACAATTTTTTATTCTAATAATAGTATATTTTAACTAAACTATTAATACCATTTTAATATTTTATTTCATTAATATTATTATTTATATCAATTTAAAATAAAGTATTTTATTTTTTAAAAAACTATTTATATGCTTTTTATTAACTTTATATTGTATGGGAATTTACTAATAATAATATGACGTGTAGTGATTTAATTTAAAGTAGATAATTAAGACTATCGATCAAACGAGCTAGCCCCGATTTATTTACTTTTGGTCTGCCGCTTAAACCCGTTTAATTTATACTTTTATAGGATGTGTTAGCCTATTTATTTATTTATTTTTAAAAAAATTAAACTCTAATTTTAGACTCTAAAAATAAATGTGTGGACAAAATGACATTTGTCCGTCTATGGACACAACCCAAAAATGACTTTTTTATAGAAAAATAAATTCTTAAAATATGATTAAATTTTAGACTCCACTGATGTTAAATTTTTTAAAAAAATTAAAAAAAATTAATAGACTAGCACATTTAGCCCACAAGATGTTCTGTTTAACTGGATAATTTCCCTGGTTAATCGGACTAATCAGTTTAGCCCGCAATTTTAATGGCTTCACAATTTAACTTGCTTGGAGCTGACCCGACCGACATGCTTTGCTCTAAATAGAGCAAGTCTTTTAAACGATTGAATAAGTATGGATGAGGTACGGTAATACCTGTTTAGTTTAATATGGGTATGAGACGGGTATAATAAATGGTTGATCCGTTCTATTACCTATTATGTTTCATATAATAATAAATATAATATAATATAATTTTTCAAAAATTTATGTATAATTTTATAGTTATTTCAATAATTTAAAAAGTTTTAAGTGCTATAATTATCCTCCTCATTTCTTAATCTTAATTAATCATGTTATTAATATTATTAAATAATTTATTTTAATTTTTTTAATTTTTGTATATACTGTGAGTTTGAATATGATGCAAGTATATATATGTGTATTTGAGTATAGGGTAAAAATTTAAATATTCGTGAATAATGAGACGAATAATGGGACAATACATGAATATTCAGGACGAGTATGAGTACTTGATTATCAGTCCTGACCTTCCCATGATTATCTTCCATGGTTATTCCTATTAGCGGGCATAAATTTTTTTAGAAAAACTCGCATGTTTTGGATTGATAAACGGGGATGACCTAACGGGTTCGACCCATTTTGACAGCGATATTAAACCGAGATTCATGATAAAAATATGCAAAACAATAACATAAACTTCTTTTATAAATAGAGAAAGAAGACATTAAAAAGATACATGTCTTTGTAATACTCATTATCATCCATACTCATAAATTATTTACTATTTTAATAATTTTATATACTACTAATAATAATACTAAATGATTTTTATAACTTAAATTTAATTTAATCTTTCGTGATGAAAAAATATACTTAGTTTTAAAATAAATACCTAAATTGGTACTTCATGAATTTCATATCATGTCAGACATTTTGGTTCTCGAAATATTTTTATTCCTAAAATTTCTCGAAAATTACATAATAAATAAGAAAGATGATATCACCTCGATGAAAAACCAATAAATTTTGTTATTTATATAATTATCTTGATAGAATAATTATTATAAATAATATAAAATTTAAATTAAATTGAGACTGAATATTTAAGCAATAAATTTCACATATTTAATCTCAAATAATTCCTATTTATAATATATAGATACTGATGTTTTGTGGAATTTGAAATAAAATTGAAACGAAATTTACCAATGCTCTAGATAACTGCTTCTATTTCTAAAAGATACAAATACCTGGCCCCTCTAATAAATTTCTTAAATGGCATCGGAAAGTTTACCTTATCTATTCATTATTATTAATTTATTATTGTCAACGCAATATTAATTTCTTTTTCTTCCTTGCTCGTCACAATTGGCGTATTTTGATGGTGATGGTCAATAAGCATTAATTCCATGAATGCAGTATTTATTTATGAGAAATAATTTTAAGTATATATATCTATTTATATATCACCTAAATTAATTTATTATTTTTTCTTAATACTTCTTCTATTATTCTTAATTAAGTGTCTATTTGTGAAATTTATTATCTCATGATAATTTTTCAGTTAGTAAATTAATATAACATTAATTTTTCTTTTCCTATCTTACCATGTATCAATTTATTCTGATTAGCCTCAATAATATATTAATGTATAAGCTAAATAGTGATCGCGTCAACGCTATTCTCTATGGTTTGACTAGCTAAGTCGATTTAGTGGTTAGTTATCCGCTTAAGTAAGTGTTGGGGTTTGAATTTCGTATTGTGCATGCACCAACTCAATAGCCAACACTAAATTTTTAAATAAAATTCTGATCTGCGATGAAATAGTTATTAACCTGTCGGACCGAAGGATATCATGAAAAAAAAATTAAAGAGTATGCTCCATTAATCACATCATGAATGATTCGGCCATAAAACACCCGTGTTAGTGAATTGGAGAGGTAGTATTGATGGCTCATAGAGCAAGAGGAGTATGAAGGTTCAAAGAGGGAGCAGATGACCAGCAATAGTTTAGGTTTGCAAATTAACCTTTTCTTTTTTTTTGGGGTGACTGCAAATTAACCTTATTGAAAAGTCTTTTTTTACGATCTGATTTAATTTGAATTCTAGAGGAGGAATTACTACTCAAATTAGCTTTTAAAATTTGTACCAAGATTCGAATTAATTCTTGAATTTTCATTGCTCCAATTTGATTATTGAGTTTTCACTCCTTAATTTATATATGTTGGTCCCTCAAGTAATTTCTGTTAACAGTACGTGATGTAAACAATTAATACCACATGTCAAAAGGCGAAACTAGGATAAAATTTTGGGAAAGACCAAAAATTATTTTGCAATAAATAAAAGACTAAAGTAACATTTTAAGGAACTAAAATGATAATCAAGTGTAATATACAAGAAAAATTTGAAGTTTGGAAGAGGCCACTGCCCCTCCTAAATGAATTGATGAGGAGGCGGGCTCCTTATAAACAAAGTAGCGGGCTGGCAGTCAAAGTTGTTAAACTCGCAAGTTTAAGTAAACTCATGGAATCGACTCAAACTCGACTCGTGAGTTAACTCCTGTTATATAAAAATAAAATATATTATACATACTCTCAAATTTATGTATTCAAAATTACAAAATTTTAATTTGAAAGTAAATACTAAGCTAAACTAGAGGTATATTTATAATGACATAAATACTTTAATACATTCAAATGTCAATTATGGAATAAGTGCAATAACATATAAGACACAACACACAAATTGAACACAAAAATGAGTGAGTATGAATAAGTTAGTAATTTTATAACTCTAACTCTTAAAGGGTAAGTTTTCTTTTTTAGTAACACAATGCTATTTTTGGTAAAATTGGATCAAATTTTAAACTCGTTGACTCGCTCATAAACTCGAGAGTTTAAGCGAGTTTATGTGAGTTTACACAAGTTCAACCGAGTTTAGTGGGCTACTAATTTAGTGCCGAATTAATTAGATTCCACTATCTAAACTCGTTAGAGTTTAAGAGTTAAAACTAGAGTTTAACAACTCCCAACCCTCAAACTTTTCTCACATATTATATCTAATTTTTATTTTAGCCCCTCCCAAAATTTAATTTTTTTCCCCTTTTCATTGCAAAATAAATTTTGGTCTCTCAAAATTTCATTCTAACTCCGCCCAGATAAAATGTCACTTGATGATATATGCATGGCATGTTGAAATAGAGAACAATGCCATGTGTCATCACACAATTTGACTACATGTCAGTTTGATGCTGTATATAAAAAATCAGTTGCCATGTGTTACTAGTAAATTATGATTGTAACTGACTTGTATGTTTCTAAGACTTCACTCATGACTAATTTAGCTCTTAAAATTAAAACATGTGAATCAAATTAATTCCTAAAATAGTTTTTCTTATTTTTTATTTCATATCTTTAAATTTATGAAGTTATTACACGTACATGGTATGACCAAAAACTTGTTGAGTGTGTACCAATTTTGTTGCGACAATAATGTATTATTTGAATTCCATTCAAATGGTTGCTGTATGTCTTAAATCACAAGACACCAATGAAATTCTCTTTCAAGGAAAAATAAAGGATTCTATAAATTTTTTGTTATCACCATTTCAAATATGTGACCTGCAGTAGTATATATTAGTAGTAAACGAGGATATATAGTCTATAGATTCTTATTGTGGGATCCATGAGGTCATGCAAATAATAATTAGTGCCGTCCAATGTCCTTATTAAGAACTGAAATATATATATCTCTTTCCCAAAAAATAATGTTGTGTGCAATGTCTTACTATTACTAATAATAAGAAAATGAATAAAAAATTAATATTAAAATTTACAAAAACCATGTTAATTTTAGTAATTATTTTAATTCGGTAAAGGTTTGGATAATTAATTTTGAGTTAAATTACTTGTAACACTTCCTTTGGATTGTGAAAAGGCCAATTTATTTTAAGACGAAGAGACTATTTTATGTAGGTGGAAAAAATACTGAAGAGTGTATAATTTATTTTAAAATATTAATAGAAATAATGAGATTTTTCTAAGAAATCATTTAATTATCTATTAAAAAGAATTTCATTTTCTTCAACATTTTTGTTTTCCTCCACATGTATATAGCATGCATGCACCTTTGAAAAACCCGCAAGCAAGACACAAATTGCAGTATTCTTTTTTATTTTCTTTCTTTCTTTGCATGAGTCTTGACTAGAAACTATGTTGTTTAATTTGTTTATCATTATTGCTTTATGTGAAAACGGGCATTCTAGAGGCAGTAATAATGTATCTAACTAATGTACGTATTTGCCAAACTAATAATATAAAAACAATTCAAGATAAAATACGTGCACGCACGTTAATTATAATTATATATATATAAAATATATATCATCATCACTACCAAAAGTCCAAAATTTAATAAAATAAATCTTGATCAAACAAACTATCAATACAGGCTGCAAATATCGTCTGCTCGGGTTATTAGTGTACAGTGCATCAATATCTACCCCCCTTTCCATTTCTTTCCCCTTAAAAGAATGGTATTTGTGGTTTGATTATCTAGTCATGTTTATTCAAGCTAAGTAATAATATATCAATATCTAAGAGTTGTAATGGTTTTAAATACGATCATACTACGTGCACAATAAAAAACCAATCACTTATAAAAACCAATCACTTATATAAACTATATGTTAAAATATAAAATATATTGCACCGGAATCTCCTCCATCCCCTCCACCCGCTCCATGTCCTCCTCTACCTCTCTTTCGACGACATCCCCAACTCTACCCTCTGGCATCCGACAAGTTCGACGTGAAACCCCATCTGGGACATACTCGTTTCCCATCATGTCATCAAGCAATTGCCATTGCCTGGCCATTCAATTCAAATACCTATTTAATTGAAATAATGAAATGCCAAAAAACAAACATATACACCCACCTCAAAGGGCAACAATCTGTCCAACTGAATTCAATACTGAACAACCCTAGGCTCTCTCGCGCCAGAAGTGCGCAAGCATCGCGATGACCACCTCTAAATCATACCTGAATGCCAATGGCCACAAAAAGGATCAAATCCGTGCAGTCC
Source organism: Stylosanthes scabra (assembly GCA_036250425.1). Classification (NCBI taxonomy): domain Eukaryota; kingdom Viridiplantae; phylum Streptophyta; class Magnoliopsida; order Fabales; family Fabaceae; genus Stylosanthes; species Stylosanthes scabra. The sequence goes on from JASCZI010151417.1 coordinate 23,306, forward strand.
CAGAGTGGGAAAACTCCAAAATATCCAACTCTGTAGGAGACGCAACAAGCCCCCAGCTGCACCATGTTGCGGTTGGCACACCAGAAAAGGTTATGGTATAACCAACCCAACACAGCAAAACCCCAAGTATACCTGCCAAGGTCCTCCAACCTTGCAACATATAAGGTAGCCAGCGAATGAGTACTCGCGCCGCCGTCTTATCTCTGAAAGGCTGCGCTGCGTGGACAGTAGCATAACAATGTAGGCCCTAGCATGCTTGACCACAATGTCCTTGCTTGTATTAGGTGGCAACATCGTGAAGTTCTCTATGAACCAGCTAAACCTCACGATCATCTTGTCAACAGCAACATGGGGAAGAAGCTGACTAAATATCTCTGTAAACCACTCCCAAGCTGGTCTACCAACTCTCGACATCAACTGAGGAAAATCTGATAAATAACCATTGACTGGGTGTCCATCGATGGAAAGTCCTAGCTGGTTTGCCACGTCCTCCAATGTGATTATGCATTCCCCACGACATGTGGAAGGTGTGGGTCTCGGGACGCCACCGCTCTACAAACACGCTAATCAGAAGCTTATCTAGCTTAAACCAATGTTGGTTAGGTCATGCAAGTGGTAAGCTCGCCATCTGGTGATCTTTACTTAAGTTCAGCAGAGATATGGTTTTGAGGTTTATTTTTCAAAGAGCAATTTTTGACGATAATTATTGGCAATTATTTTTTCTTTCTAATATGGTCGTAAATATAAGTGCTATTTTAAATGTAAATATTAGAACCATATTATTGAACTTGATAACATCATATAATAATATAACTACTCAGATGAGTTTGTTTCAGGAATTTTATTGAAGTTTAATTATACTGTTAGTCCCTATACGTTTTCTTTAATTGGGTCCATATACCTTATTAAATATTGTAATTAAGTCCCTTGACGGAATATTCCGTTACAAAAAATAAAATATTCCATTTTTAATGATAGTCACTTAAACAAAAAACTCCCCTTATTTTTTAAATGACAAAGACACCCTCTTCTTCCTAATCACTTAAGCCAAGAGTGTCCCAACAACAACATCATCCATAAGGCTGTTTCTTCTTCCACTTCATTCACTATCCACAGTTGCCATAATCGGAAAAGTCATCGTAAGAATAAGAACTGGAGCTACGCCCAGGTTTATCTCGATTTTGGTGAATTTGATTTCCTCGTGCAAACTTGTTCTACCTGCAGCTTCGAGGATCACTGGCGGGCAAAACAAATAGCATCGATGACTTTGGGGAACACCGATGAGGACAATGATAACGTCCCTTCACAGTGTTGCCTCTGCTCTCTTCTCTGCCACTCTCTTCTTCATTGTCTTTCTCTCTATTTTCATTTTTTGTCTCTCCCTCTTCCTTGCGCAGCAAGAGCAACATAGAACGACGAAAGGGGAAACGACGACTTCACCCTTCGGCGCCGACTTTTTCCTCTATTATTGGTTCGCTATTTTTTTATCTCTTGTTTTTATTCTCCTCTGATTCAACCTCCCATTTTCTCTGGTTCACAGTTTCATTTCACATACATATATGCACGCCTCAACCTTCAATCAGAATACTGGGCGAGAGAGGTAAGGTTTTGGAGGGAGGGAAGTTGAGAGTGGTGAGGAAAACATTATAATTGCATTGGAATGAAGAGGCTTTGAGTCTATGTAAGTTTAACCATTAATGAGTTTGTTAGTTCAGAGGGACTGAACTTATGGTGACAGAGGCCAAAGATGAAGGTGGTTACTCATAGAGTGAAATTGTAAAAAAGTGTTGCATAGCCCACCCCGATAAAAGCATCTCCATAGCTAGGGCTGCACACATATCGGATCGGATCGGATATGGGAAATTTTCCTATCCGATTCGCACAAATTTCATCGGATCGGATCAGATACGATATCCGCAATTTTTACCTTCATATCCGATCCGATCCGACTGCAGATATATTCGCAACTGTGTGGAAATTCTAAAAAATAAAAAATCAGTTTTGGAGGAAAAGAACAAAGGCCAGAAACCCAATTTGCATCTTGCTCTCTCATGAGTCAGTATCCATCAAACTTCAAAATATATAATTTAATACAATAGAACACTACCATGTCCATTTTTTAACATTAAAAAACCCCTTTCTCTTCTTGATTCTGTTGGTGTAGATCCAGCAATGCTTTGCCCCAGTGGAGTAGGAATACTCCCCACCTCAGATCCGGTTTGTGGTGGTTTCAGTCATAAAAAAATTCCAGAAATCAAAAGCCTACAATCAAATAATAATCTCAAACTTAAATATAACATAAATCTGTTAACACATATTATCATCACAAGACAAAACAAAAGTGAAGAAATTAAATTACTTTAGGAAATCAATTTCAATTGCTGTTCCTTTATGATTAGTGATAGAAGTCTTTTGAGGAACCTCTTCTAATTATTATCAATTTCAGTTGTTGTTCCTTTGTCAAAAAAGTGAAGAAATTAAATTGTCACAAAAGTGAAGAAATTAAATGACTTACGGTTAGCAAGCCACAATGCGATGACAAACAGAGGCGGCAACGACACTAATGGCAGCAGAGACGAGAAGAACAGTGGCGGTCAGATGCAAGATGAATGGCGGCGATGAAGTGGTGAAGAAAGCGGACAACAAAGAACGGAGACGAAGAAGATGATGAAGACACAACCCTCGCCGAAGAAACGGTGATGAGGGACGGTTGACAGTGAATTGGTGACGGCGCCGACGCAGAGAAGATTTGAAGAGAGCGTTACGGTTCCTGCTGGCTGCTGTTATGGTGTCGGTGTTTGCTATGCGGTGGGAAGGACGAAGACGAAGTGAAGACTGGCTACTGGTACGGTGTCGTGTGGAGGCAGTGGAGCTGTGATTCACTGATTCGAGAAGACTGCAGAGTGGAGAGAGATCTAGAGACTTGAGATTTGATGAGATGGGAGTGGCAAGAGGGTCATTTGGTGGGCTGGAGACTAGGGTTTCATTTTTGGTCATAACATTATGTATATATATTTTTATTTTTTATTATATTAGTTTATATATAATTATATAGTTGCGGATCCGCAGATCAGATACGCGGCTGACAATTCCAAATCCGCAATCCGATCCTATCCCTTTGCGGATCGGATCGGATCCGATTTTGCGGATCGGATCGGATCCGATTTTGCGGATTGGATAATATCCGCATTTTCGGATACGAATACGTATTTTAACCGCGGGTCTGCGGATCGAATCTGATCCATGGGCAGCCCTATCCATAGCTAAATAAGTGTTGAATTTGCTAAAGACATTCTTTTTTTTCACTTTTAACTACACTTTTCAAGAGTAGTTGTATGGTTGTTTTTCACTTTTTCTTGTAGTGTTATAATAGAAATCTATGTATTTTGCGTATGGATGTGATATGTAAGTAACTAATCACCAAAGATGAATGTGTGTCCTTGTGGTGTTAGAAGAGGATAAATTGGTAAATTCACACTTCATAATTTTTTAAACGTTTTCTGTCAATAGGCCTTAATTACAAAATTAACTATAGTAAAGGGACGTAATTGAAAAAAAAATATAAAAGAACTTAATTGAAAATTCAATGAAATTATAGGGACCGACCGTATAATTAAACCTTCTATTGATGTTGTTTGCTACAGTGGTGTGTACAAATTTATATAGTGCCTAATTTGCTAAAGGATAAAACCAAAACTTTTTACAATAATTTTAACTACAATAAAAAAATCATAATATAAGAAATAACATTATAATGAATTGACAATTTTTTTGTATACATTCACATATTGTTAGTTGAAGATTAATCACCTTATAATTATTAGAAAATTTTTTTATATGTTTCACTACAAGAAATGCGCTCGTTACCGACGGATTTACCAGCGGATTTTGGGGCGGGCATTACTGGGGGATTTTGGGACGGATTTATCGGCAGATTTACCGGCGGATTTAGTATTAAAAAATTTATAGAAAACCGTACTGGCGGATTTTATTTTCCCATGGTATTTCCGCCGGTAAGGTTGCCGGATATAAAGGAAAAATTAGGGCAATTCTCCTCGCCAAACCCCCCCAAAACCAGCCATTCACCTTCACCCTCATCGCGATTCTCCTCGCCATCACTGACCCTCGTCACCACTCACCTTCCCTTTCATCGTCTCCTCAATCTAGGGCATGCACCACGCCAGATGCCACTACACAGCTCGCAGTCTAGCACTTCGCAGTTTCTGCTTCTTGACGATGATTTCTGCTTCTCCTTCTGCTCCACTGCTTCTCCTTCTTGACTCCAGACTGCCATAACCACTAACCCAGTTCTCTCTACACCACCGTCGTCCACCACTCTTCTCAGCATCGCAGACTCGAAGCCACGTCCACCACTCTTCAGTTTTCTTTGCGTGGCATCGTGTGGTCACCATCGGCACTCAACATGGTCGTCGCGGGCGCTCACCAGGTAATCATTCTATGTCTCACTCTCTATCCTCTTTTTCTCGCTCATTCTCTCACTCGTTCTCTCTTGTCAGTGTTGGAAGGTTTTGGGTAATGAAAAATAATAACTAATTTATGCAATTTGGGAGGTTTTGTGTCCCAATTTTAGGGTTTTTATTGGGGGTTTTAACTTTTGCATGAATTGATTACTGTTGGGAGTTTTACTTATAGGAATTGGGATTTTGGGGGGGAAATTTCCGCTGGTAATTCCTTCGATAATACTAAAACTTAATTGGCCACCAAAATTATGATACCGGCGGATTTTTCCGCCGGTAACTATTTACTGGTGGAAAAAATCCGCCAGTAATGTGAAAATGGCGAAAATTACAAAAAATCGCCGGTAAATCCGCCGGTAACGACAGCTTTTCTTAGTGTTTATTCATTTGTATTAAAAATCAAAATGTAGTTCATGACTCGCCAGTTCCGAGTAGGAGGCTCGACAATGTTCCAACTGTTTTATAAATAATTAAATGATAGTCTACTGGTGCAAGTAATAGTCGAAGATTGATAACTCATTTGGAGGATAGACTCTCAGCTCTTAAGGAGTGAACACATGATGTTGAGAAGGAAAAAATTGTTCGGCTTAAAGAATAGCTTGTTCATGCCTATTGCATGGAAGAGAGATTTTGGAAGGAAAAATCACGAGTCAATTGATTGAGGTGAGTTGATCAGAGTACTTGTTTTTTTTATTCCAAATTCTAGGCTCGGAATAGGAGAAATAGGACTTGGCTCCTTGAGGATGAAAATGGTCATATATGCACTTCAGCAGATGCTATTGGGGCAAAAGTTCAGAGATTTTTTGAGGATCTTTTCACTACTAGCATTCCTCATAATCCTACTAAGGTTTTGGAGGGAGTTTCAAAGAAGATTTCCTTGAGACTAGTGATATGCTTACTAGACCAGTTTATAAAGAAGATATTTGACGAGTTGTTTTCGCTATTAACCTTGAAGCGGCACCAGTTGATGATGGATTTACAGCAAATTAAAACTTTTTTAGTTCTATTGGAGGTCTATCAAATATGATGTTTGCAAAGTTGTTAAGAATTTCTTTGCATGTAATAAAGTTTTTAATCATACTCAGATATGTTTGATTCTTGAAGTCCCTAATGCCATTACTATAACTCATATTCATTCTATTAGTCTTAGTACGATTTTTTACAAGATTATCTAAAAAATTCTTGTTCATAGGTTACAACCTCTTATGGGCTGAATTATTAGTGATAACCAGAGTGCTTTTATTCCTGGTATACTGATTAGTAATAATAATCTTGTGGCTCAAAAGTGCATGCATTTTCTAAAAATTAAAACTCATGGGGATAGTAATTTAGCCTTGAAGCTTGACATGAGTAAAGCTTATGACCGGGTGGAGTGGTCTTTTGTGTGGTTTATGATGGAAAAACTTGATTTCAGTGCTAAATGCGGATTGGGTGAATGAAGGAATGTGTTACTACTATCCCTTATTCTGTTATTGTGAATAGTTCTCCCTCTGATTTTTTTATACCAACTAGGGATCTTCATCAAGGAGATCCCTTTTTCCCATATCTATCTTCGATCTGTGCAGAATGACTCTCCTTTCTGCTCCATAAAGGAGAACAGGATAACCTATTTTATGGACTTCGATTGAATAGTAGATGACATTCCATCAACCATTTGCTCTTTGCTGATAATAGTATTTTATTTTACAAGACTAACCATCATAGTTGCAAAAATATGTTGAATATTTTTACCACTTTCACCAAGTTAGCTCAGTGGACAGGTGGTGAATCTTAATAAATCTGCTGTATTTTTTAGCAAGAACACTAATCCTACCTTGAGACAAGATTTGGTTGGACTCTTAAAAGTGCCTAATTGGGGGATTCAAGACAAATATTTGGGTTTGCCATGTATGATTAGTAGATCCAAGAGAAAAAATATTTGTCTATGTTAAAGATAAAGTCACCAAAAAGCTTGCACATTGGAAACAATCTTTGTTACCTATTAATGGAAGGGAGGTTCTTGTTAAAGTTGTTGGAATTGCAATTCCTATATATTCATTAAGCTGTTTCAAGCTACTGAATCCCTTCTTGATTATCTGCATAAGCGATTGATGAATTTTTGGTGGGGTCAGAAATAGGAGGAAAGGAAAATGCATTGGATCAGTTGAGATACAATGACTAGAGACAAATTGTAGGGAGGACTTGATTTCAAAGATCTAAAAGCTTTTAATTTGAGTATGCTTGCAAAACAGAGATGGTGTTTATTAACTAAGCCTTGTTTCTTATCCTTCAAACTCTTTAAAAGCAAATATTTCAGATTTACCTCATTTTTTTATGCAGAAGCTGGGAATCGTCCATCTTGGACATGGCAGAGTCTCCTTGAGGGTTGAAAGGTTCTTGAAAAAGGTGTGAAGTAGCGAATTATTCCGAATGGTACTGTGAAGATTTAAGAGGACTCATGGTTTAGACCAGAACCCTCATTTCAGAATTTTAATAGCAGAAAATCATAATCCTAATATTCTATGGGTTCGACAACTTAAGTTGGATTCTGAAACATGGAACCAGCAAGCAATTGAAGTAAATTCCAGGTCTGCTATTAGTGCTCAAATATAACAAACCAAAATTGAAGAAGGAGATGAACAAGTTTTCTGGATACATACCAGTTCGAGCACCTATAATGTTCACCCAAGTTACCACACTGCCAATTCTTTTTTCCATGAAGCTCTTGTTGTGCTCCATGAATACATGAACGCTTTCGTGAAAAAGGAATTTGGAAAGCCCTTTGGAATCTTCAATGTTCCCCAAAAGTCAAAATCTTCATATGGAAATTCATTCATGATGGTCTGGCAGTTAAATAGCTCCTCCATAGTCGTTTTCCTCACATCGACGCTTCATGCCCGCGGTGCTCCTCTGTCTCTGAATCTGCTCTGCACGAACTAATATTAGAAGAGATTTGGAGTTGTTCCTCCCCGGCAAGTATGATACCTTAAGACCCACTTTTCTCCCCAAGACAGTGGTGGATTGCGCTTGTTCCATCTCAAATCCGGCAACTCGAATACCGAGAGACCATGACAAAACTCGTCTATTTCCTATGATCATTGTGGCTTGATAGAAATTCAGTTGTGTTCTGATTCATGGGAACAGGAAAAATCCTGGAGAAATTCTGTCCCAGGTGGAAGTACAGTCAATGGAGTTCTTAGCCTCTCATCCTTGTTGGCGCGAGAGAATCCCTTGAAGTTATCCCCAAGACCTGTTTCTTTATTCTTCTATTCTTTCTCTTATAATATTATTTCATTTCTTTTGGGTATACCTTTTTTTATATTTGTTTTCCTTTACTTTGTTTTAAGATTCACATTAAATAGTATTATTACAAATCTCACATCTATCAAAGATAAAGATTCTTGAAAGTTTATAAGAGTGAGGCATCCCTTACCCAGTGAACTAGCTTTTGGGGTTGAGTTAGACTCACCTAATCTTAATTCTAAGAAAACAAAAAATTCGGAAATCTATTTCAAGTTGATTTCTCATTTTGAAGGCAATGGTAAAAGTAATTAACGTGGTTAATTTTTCATAGATTTTGAAATGTAGATGTTGCATAATTCAAAAAGAGTTATTAGTGATTTAGTGGAAGAACATTTGTAGGTAACGGTGCATTATAATCAATTCTCAAATAACCCCATATATGTAGGTAAGGGTTAACAATATTCATGGCTGTTTTTGACTTTAACAACATAACATCATAGAGAGTAAAATATATTTTTATTTTTCGTTAAATATTATACTAAAACATTTTAAATGTAGGCTAAAATAACTCTCTAAAAAATTTTGCCTGAATATATGAAAAACGTTGTCGATGATCAAATGTAACACTAAACAACCTAAAGTGATCACGCTTTTTACAAGGTTGTCTACATATGCTGATATGCACATTTCCTTTATTCTAACTACGTACTAAGGCAATACTTTTGTAAAATTTATTATCTTGAAGAAAAATATCACAATGGGATAAACAGGAATTGCATTGAACAATATTATATTTTTAAAAAGACATACATGCATAACTAGCAAAAGAGAAGGGCTCTTCCTCATTTTTAAACATTGTTCAACTTTTTGACGGATAACAGATGAAATATCTAATTTCCAAATTCCAACCAAAATTATTTTTCCTTTAAGAAAATTCAAATATAAAGAATCAATCTAGAAAAAGAAAGAGATAAAGTTAGTTTTGATAACTATCTATTTCATTTTACTATGCAGTCTAATTACATACAAGAATAATATTTATTTAGCTAAATATATAAAAATTTATATGCAGTTAATTTTAAGTAAAGTTCTTATTAGAATTATTGGATTCCTTAATTTTAAGAGCATTCATGTTAAATCATTAAGAAAGAAATATCAGAGTGCAGAACACATAAGCATGATTCTTGATCTTGATTTGTTATTCCTAATTCTGATTGTGGTTCTTTGGTCTTCCTCAATCATAGCCTTCTGTATTCCTAATAGGGCTGAATAACAATTCTTTTGATGGAAAAAGATTGTAAGTGATGGCTTAGATGTCTTGGGACCAAAATACTAAATCTCTATTTATATTGGGCTATTAGAACCTATTAAATCCTGAAGGCCCAATAAAATTGCTAGTATTGATTTTATTCTCATTAAGTCCAAACCGATAAGTAGTCTTAACTTATTCCTTTTATTATTTAAACCAATAGTGAGACCATTTTATATAAGTCAAAATATAAAATAGCTAATATGATTATACTTTATTATATATATATATATATATATATATATATATATATATATATATATATATATATATATATAT
>JASCZI010151418.1:1405-20327 GCA_036250425.1 Stylosanthes scabra
TTATTATTCTCTCCTTTATAGCTTCATTTTTATAACAAAATTCACCACTCGCACACATTATATTTTCTATTTTTTAACAAAAAGAATCTAACTCAGGTGCACATGACGAGGGACCACTACTTGTGCCACTTGACCAAGCCCTCATGTGCGAGTATGTTCCATTTAAAAGTGTATATTAGCTTTGGGGACCCAACGCCACAATCAAATTATAGAAGAGCCCTGTTTTGCTTTTGCTCGAGGAAAAGGAGGGTTGGGCAATTCATGGAAAAAAAAGTATGTAACAGGAATTTGTAGATTTAGGTAGCCCATTTTATGAGGATCACAATGAAAAAGATGCTTTGATATTAAAAAAAATAAATAAATGTTACTTAAAGTGAGGATCTATATCCTATTTTGGAAAGTTGTTGCTTTGTCTTTTGTTTTCTCGTTCTTCAGGTGTGGCTATATTTTGTGGCTTGGTATCCTAGCTACCTTCTCGGTTATGCAGGATAGATAGTAAAGATACAGTGAATTATTCGGTAGGACTTAAAGAATGAATCTCCGAGGCTGGTACTTTTTTGCTATGGTGTCAGATTCGAAGTGGATACATGTGTAAAGTAAAATCTATAAATGTGAGCTCATGTGATTAGCTATTGAGTGTCAAGGACTCTTTGCTAATTATGAATATGGCTATGTACGAGGTCAACGTTAAAATACATAATTGTTTGGGTGCACGTGTGATATTATAGTAGTTGACAAAATTTGGAGTTCACTGTCTTACGAACTGGATTGGGTCCTTTTTTTCCTTGGCAAGAGATTAAGTGCGCCGTGGATGAACAAGAACAAAATATTAGATGTAATTATTTTATTAGTTCTAACTCCCTATAATTTTATTATATTTTTAATTAGGTTTTGGTATTTTTTTAATTGAATTTCTATATTTTTTAAAATTTTAATTAGATTTCTATTAACAGGAAATGTTAAAAGAAAACATTTATAAAGTATGAATTTTCTATTATTCATGTACCATGTACTTTACAATTTATATAAAATTTATATTTATCTGAATATTTTTTTCATTCACATTTATCATCCATATTCTTTTAAAATATTCTCCACTTGTTTGAATCAAAAATATGTTTAGAAAAAGAAAAAAAATATTATTTTGTTATTCTAAAATATAAAGAGATGTCATATTTAAAAATTTAACCATTAGTTATTGTGATATTTTCAATTTAGAGATAATATATTTTATTAATTATAACGATTTTGTCACGACAAGTACTTAATTATAAAATTAAAAACAATATAAGGATCTAATTGAAAAAAAAATTACAAAAGTCTAATTAAAAATTTAGTAAAATTATATTTTTTCCAAAAGTAATTATATTTCATTCTATTATATCAATAAAATGAATTATATAAAGAATAGGTCCAACTAAAACAACCAAATAACCAATTAGAATGTGGAAACTCCACTAGAAATTAAGAAAACTAGAATTGCTGGAGGAAGTTACTAGAGAACAGAAAATAGGGAAAGTAAAACAAAAGAACTATCAAAAGACTTTCCAGGGACTTGTTTTTCATGGGGGTGGTGTAGATGGTATTCGCTGATTAGGGAAGAGGCTGAAGACAAAACACTATCAGAAGATCCAAATACTCCTTCAAAGATGCATAGGTTTCTATGATGCCACAACTTCCACAGAATCGCCCATATCTTGTTTGCCTTCATTCGCTACTGTGAGTAGGGACGGACCTAGAGGGGAGTGAGTAGGGCTGAAAGTGAATCAAGCCAGCTCATAAGTCAGTTTGAGCTCGACTTATTAACAGCTCGATAAGTTGAGCTCGCGAGCTAATAAGCTGAGCTTCGAAAATTTAATGAGCCGAACTTGAGCTTGGGTAAGCTCATCTCATTAGCTCATGAGTCGGCTCTAAAATATATATAAATATTTATTTATTTATTAAATTATTAATACACATAATATTCAAAGTATAAAGTATTAATAACTTATCATACAAAGGTGATGTTTTATATATAAAAAATATTTATAATCAACAATTAGTTAGTCAATATTAATCACACTGAAAATAAGGGTAAAATAATAATTACAAATGAATCGATTTTTTTTATATTCTTGATTGACGTTGGCTAATTTTTTTATTAGTTACTTACCATTATTTATATATGTGTTACGTTATTATAATTTATTGAAATAAAATTATATATTATTTTCATGTTATTTGAGTCGGCTCATGAGCCCGAGCTAGCTCGTGAGCTTTTGGTGAGCCAAGTTTGAACTTAAGAAATAGGCTCGATTGTTAATGAGCTGAGCCGTGAGTCAAACTCAATTTTCGTGAGCTGAACTTGAGCTTGGCCTAGCTCGGCTCACTTCCAGTCCTAGGAGTGAGCATAGGCCTCGGCCTCCAATATTTTGAACATAAATTAATAAAGAGGTTATTATATAATACATTATATAGTTTTTTTATTTTATATTTAAAAAATAATATTACATTAAAAACTAAATTGTTAAACATATTTAATATTTAACTTAATATACACATGCATCAATTACGTATTTCGTGTGGACGACCAACAACCTAATTCCAGGAATAAGGGTGCCTCATAGAAACCCTCAAAACCGGTTGCTACCCATGACCACACAACAAGGGACGCCTCTTCAAACAAGAATAAGTGCTATTGGATGCTGAGTTTTGGGAAGACATGACTCAAGGCGGTAATTTTTTCGCAAGGGTCAAAATGGACCCATATTTTGCTTCAACAAATACGAATCCAAATAATTGTTTCCCAAACAATTATTTAAACCCTATAGATTTTTTTCCTATTCTGCTGCTTAGAAAACGAAGAATCAAAATGGAATGAATGCAACTAACTCGCCATGGAGGTCTCCTTCTTCGACGACATCATGGGTGACTTCCGCAGTTCAATAACGGCGTATATGAACAATAGAGGAAGATCACTCATTGGCAGTGGAGGGCGGATGAAAGACTGAATACTTAGGTCTGGCAATGAATAATGGAAGCTCACAAGTCGAGGGCTGGAAGTTAGCTCTCTAGAGAGAGCATCGAAACTGGGTTAGGTTAGAATGAAATAAAATAAAAAACTATTTTTTTCTCAAAACCCAAACGAAGCCACGGCTCAAATACATAAAAGGCTAACATTTCTGAGCCATATAGATGATAAGCCAAGCCAATCTGAGATACTTACTAAGGGGAACAACAAGAACTAGTTATTCTCCTAAGGTAGTCACTAAGGGTAGTGTGCCACACAAAATTCCTTACACAAATCTCAATTATTGGCAATAAATGTGGGTAATCTCAACAGACAACAATAATGTCATACAGTCTTATGGACAAGCCGAATAATTTTGTTGATCTGTTGCAAATGAATTGCCAACACAAATGATTCGCATCATTCTCCTCCATTCATGTGGAATAACGTGTTTCTATGCCATTTTTTCTATTTCAATTTCATATTTGTGTTAAGTAGTCAGAGACCGCTGCTACAGTTTATTCTTTATTATTGTTAAGAAAAAATACATTTATGTTTCTAATTTTTTAAAAATTGTATAAATATATTTCTAACTTTTATAAAATACTTAATAGTTCATGACTTTTGAAAAAATAGTATAATTATGTCTTTCTGTGAGTTTGACTTGACTAAAAGAAATGAATATTACTTACGTATTTATTAAAAGATAAGAAAATGTTGGTGTTAAAAAAATGGAAATAAATTTAGGAAAGTGGTGGGTGTTGGTAAGAATGAAAATGAAAGAAGAGATATGGTTGGTTGGTTTTACTGTTGGGTATGGATGGTGGTGTGTGGAGGAATAGAGAAAGAGAAAGGGGGAATTGTTAATGTGTTGAGAGTTTATTTGGTTTTCAATTTTTTGGGTATTATAGTAATTTTTTATTTTAATTTTTATATTATCTTTAATTAAATATTTTAAACTAAACACAATATATAAATTATATTTAGTCTCTCAATCTTCAAATTTTAGTTCTTCAATCTCAATTTTTTAATCTCAATCTCTTTTTCAAATGCATAAGAAATTAGTTTTGACTGACAAGCCTAGAATACCCTAAAAAAAATAGTGCGTGGTGGGTTAAGTGTTTAAAATTAATCTAAATATCATATGACTTCATTTCAAGATTGTTTGCGTGCCAAATCAGAAAACAAAGTCATTTACAATATGCTACCGTGATATTTAACAGCATAGTCAACGCATGGATAATGAAAATAAAGTCGGGCTATTTTGGCTTACTATTCCAAATTTTGGGATGAAATTAACTCTAAATTGGGTTTCAGGACAGTTGACAGTTGACACCACTTGGGGTACTCCGAAGTCCAAACAGTCCCAATCAGCTTACGCTTCATTGGAGCATCGATGCGAAACCCTAAAAATCCCAAGGTACGATGAAGCCAAGGTTCCCTCCTTCCTTATCTCCTTGCAAATTGCACTTCTTACTAATTTCGAATTTTCTTTCTCCTTCCGAAACCCATTTTAAATTTCAAACAACCCTGTTTTGCGAAACCCTATTTTCCATCCCCAAATTGAACTTATTAACATTATTTTTTTGCTACCATTCCCACGGCTAAATGTTAATTTCGCTGTAAATCTGCTTGCCTCTTTATTTTTCACTATCTTCAAAAACAAAATCACCATGCTTGCTGTGTGCTGAAAATTTTTCTGCATTCTGTGTCGATGATTCAATTCTTGTTTCTGCTTGAGTGTGACCTAAAAATGCTTGATGTCTTTGATAATAGGAATGCACAGTTCTGTTGAGGGAATTAAACGTAAATTACCATCAGGGATGGTGAAGAAGGTTGATACCAATCAAGTGAGTAATTCTGAGAATGTTGTTTAAACTAATTGCTCTGTGGCCAAAGTGGACATAGTTAAACAGAATGATGGAAATGTTATAAGGCAAAAGCAAAAGGAAAAGGAGAATGCAGAGATAGATCACAAGAGGGGAGCTTCAAAGAGGAAATCAAACTTAAATGCAAAGGGTGAAGCTAAGAGAAAAAGAAAATCAAGCCAAAATGATGGAAGCAGCGGTAAAACTATTCAAAAGAAGAGGAATAAAGGCAATGGGCCAATGCATCACGCTCCTAAGTCTTCTTGAAAGAAATGCCAAAATTTAGAGGATCATAAGAGTGATAGTACTGATGTAGATCCAGGTCAAGCATCTGGTGATGACAATGATTCGGAGTTGACGATGGAAGATTTAATGACCATAGCAGAAGAGGTAATTTTCTTCTCTGTTAACATTGATGGAGAAAACCCGCGTCTTTTGAAAGTTTGCTCAAGTAATCTAAATAGAAATATGTTTACCATTTTTGTCATCATACTATCATATTCATATAATAGAGAAATCTAACATATTGTTCCTCAGTGCAAAATTGAAAGAGATTTTATATTTTTGAATATTACATTTACATATTATATACCTGCACAGAAAAGCTTATTTAGGAATAAAGAGTATTGGAACTGCCACTTTCTCTATTACTACAATGGCAACAATATGTATTAATATTTAATGCTTTGTCCAATATGGGTGAGTGTGTTTGTAATTGTATGTTAAAGCAGAAATCTTAGTAGTCCAATTTTGTGTCCTATTTTCTTGACATCTTCCTGAATTTGGTATCTGTATTCTCCTTATGTGAACTTCCTGTATAGAAAAGGTTTCATTTAGCCATTTATTATTGTACTGTAACAAGGCCTAGGAAGTATGCAATGGAATATCTATCCATTTTCTCAATTGCCACTACCTTGTTGTCCACGCTTTTGTACACATCATTGCTCCATGCCTGTATTTGTTTTTCCAAAATGAAAGACATTGTTAGTGAATGAATCCACTGATGTATAATTGACCATATGATGAATCCATTTATTATTAGAGAATTGATGTGAAAATTTGAACATGCATGCATCTTTGGCACTTGGGGTTGTGTCAATACCCATTTTGTGTTTGCTAATCATTCTATTATTGAATATGATGGAGAATAATTAAGCCGGTTCTGTTAAGTTTTCTTTCAATTTTAATTCTTAGCCTTCAAAAGAGCCATAGTTTTAAGACGGCGTGGACCTTCTCGCACTCTAGCGTTTTGCGGACGAGGCCGGAGGACATCTCCTTGACAAGGGAGGCGGCAGGGATGGCAAGCTTGAGAAGGAGGAGAGACAGGAAGGGCGTGGTGGTGGTTGGAATGGAATATTCTTCTCGTGCTGGTGTTGGTTCTTTGGAGGATGAGGAAAATGTAGGGTGTTGGTTGAGTGTTGGTTGGAACATTGTTGGTCAACCCAATTTGAGAGCCAATCATTCATTGTGGCATTTGTCCATCTATATCAGCATTAACATATGAGTGATAGAAGTTGCCAAAGTGGAGAAAATCTCTAAACTTATGGGCTAAATAGAGTTAAAATAAATTTCAAGAACCATTTTAGAAGAAGAATGAAACTTTAGGCATCAAATTGAAAATTAACTCGAATTTATATATAAATTTATGTGAAATTGACGATTTAAAACCATAATAATTTAATTAAATATATCAAATTATTTAACAATCCTTAACAAACAACTTCAATATTAACCGTATAAATATCATTTAGTTCTTATCATAACGAGGCAGGTAGTTAAAATAGCATTTTGATTGAAAATCCTTTTCCTTTTTTGTTATATTAGATAGGAAAGAGGTTGAACACGAAATATTTATAAGAGGAAAGAAGTAGACAAAAGCCATTAAAGCTACAATTATGAACTAACTCATTGTCTTGCTTGAAAAACAGGGGATCAGAGAAAAAAAAAAATAAAGTGAAGAAATTAAGAAAATATAGGGTATCTTAACTTACAGCATTTGTGCCTATAAATTCATGAGAAAAACCACCCATCCCTTCACATCAACACAACTTAGAAACAAGCTCCTAAACCTACCATGATTTACTCCCTTGAATACTTTGCTTTATTTGCAGCCATCATCTCATTCGTTTCCTTCCACATTTGGAGGATCAATCGAAACTTACCTATTCCAAATTTGCCTTTACTTGGTATGATACCATCTATTTTGTTTAATGTCTCCAATATTCATGAATATGCTACCACAGCTTTGAAACACTATGGAGGTACCTTTAAGGTTAGAGGACCATTGTTCACAAACATCAACTTTTTAATCACTAGTGATCCTATGAATCTGCACCATGTTACAAGTAAGAACTTTGTCAACTATGGCAAAGGTTCTGAGTTCCATGAGATTTTTGATATTCTTGGAGATGGGATCTTTAATTCTGATTCACAAAAGTGGAAGTACCAGAGGAACTTATTACAATCACTCTTTAAGCAAAACATCTTTGAGAACTTTGTTAGAAAAGTCATTCATAAGAAACTAGACGGTTTCCTACTTCCACTTTTGAATGAAGTTTCAGAATCAAGAAATGTCATGGACTTGCAAGATATCTTTCAAAGGTTCACTTTTGATAGCATTTGCTCCATAGTGTTGGCATTTGATCCCAATTGCCTTCCCAACAAGCTCACTCAATTCCCTGAGGTTGCTGCTGAGAAAGCTTTCAACAAAACGGAGGATGCAATTCTCTATAGACACCTCGTTCCAAGATGGTTCTGGAAGTTGCAGAGATGGCTCCGAATTGGACATGAGAAGGACTCCATTGCTTGCCAACAAATTCTTGACAAATTCTTACGTGATCGAATATCATCCAGTCAAGAGGAGAAAAGTAGATTCAACTACACGAAAGATGATGAATCAAACTTCGACATGCTTAAAGCTCTTGTGGAGAAAAGTGGAATGGAACAAGTAGATCACAAGTTTCTAAGAGACACTGCAATTAATCTCTTAGCAGCTGGAAGGGACACAATTAATTCAACTTTCTGTTGGTTTTTCTGGCTTGTTTCAACTCACCCTAACGTTGAAACCAAGATCCTTGGAGAAATCAAAGCAAACTTTAAAACTAATGAAGAAAATTGGTTTATTTCAGGGATGGAAGACCTTGACAAACTAATTTACTTGCATGGAGCTATATGTGAAGCTCTCAGGCTTTTCCCACCAGTGCCATTTGAGCACAAATGTGCAATCAAATCTGATATACTTCCAAGTGGAGATCGTGTTGATGCAAATACTATGGTGCTTTACTCCATATACTCAATGGGAAGAATGGAACAAATATGGGGAAATGATTGCTTGGAGTTTAAGCCTGAAAGGTGGATTTCGGAAAAAGGAATGAATATACAGGTACCATCATACAAGTTCATGGCTTTTAATGCTGGTCCCAGAAGTTGTTTGGGAAAAAATATAAGCTTTATCCAGTTGAAGATCATTGCCATTGCTTTGCTGTGGAACTTTGAGTTCCAAGTGGTGGAAGGGCATTCAGTGTGTCCAAGTGTTTCTATTATTCTGCACATGAAGCATGGGTTGCAAGTCAGGGTTACTAAAAGAAGCAACTGATACTTGATAGAAGTATAGCCGTATAGTACATCATTTTGTATGTTGTTGAATTGTGCTCTATCCTCGATATGGCAATGCGAAGAGGGATAGATCATGATTCTTGAAAAGCCGTATAGGACATTTTCATCGGTTATTTTCTTGAGTGGTGGTTGTTGTGTTGTTTTTCATTTGTGATTAATAAGACTTATTTGTTGATGATAAAAAATGGCCATAAAAAATGGGGGAGTAAAAAAGGAAAACATAGATGGTGTTAGCATTTGGCATTTTATATTATATAAATGAACAATTTAATATGAGTATTAATTTGTCTAAGGAGATAAACACAACGATTTTTTTTTTCCAAAGCTAGTTATAATGTTATATTCCACTGAAAAAGAGAATACAAAGTTTAGAATTTAGGACAAAAACAACAAAAAGTAGGGAACTCCCAAACTTCACTACAAAAAGCGAAAAAGCAGTAAATTGCTAAAAGAAGAGGAAGATAAGAGTTAGGACGTGTGGATTGTTGACAGACAATGAAGCTCTTGAGCCAATTTCAAAGCGGCAACTAATATCTCTTCTGTTGAAGATAGAAATTCGCTTACATCTATCCTTCTAAACGAGCTAAGCAAGAATTAATGCTAGGATAGAATTGTTGCTAATCACCATCAGATTTCCGAGAGACATAATTGAATCTTTTCACCAATTGAAAGCTGATTCACAAAGAGAGCTTGGCAGTTGGCACCATGTGAGCTATTGAACTCCTATTTCAAATTTAAAAATACAATGCATAATGGATTCTTCTTGTAATTGACGGCGAGAACAGATTGGCCAAATGTTTTAAAACGATGATGAATTTACTGTAGATCTGAAAGCTTTTCATGAAAGATTTTCCAAGCAAAAATTTTGGTCTTGTAAGGAATCTTTCATCTTCCACAAGGCTGTCCAAACTATTTTGTGTTGCATCTTTCATCTTTCACGCCTTAAATGGAATAAATACAAAGGCTAATGCTATTTGAACAAGTGATTTTGGCCAACTAAATTCAACTAAGTGGTTTATTTTTAAGCTAAATAGAATATTATTTCGGTGTCAAATAGTATAAAAAATGCACCTAAACAAATTTTTATTTGACACCGAAATTGTCTTCTATTTAGCATAGAAATAAATCACTTTGTTACACTTGGTTGGTGAAAACCACTTGTTCACATAGAATTATTGAAATAGAAAGAATGATATTATATATATAATTTTTTTTTATCAACTAAGTTAACAAAATTATAACACAATTTGAAGGAAAAAAAAAACTAATATTTTTCTAACTAATAAATCAGCCAATAAAAAATTGAACATCCATAATTATGCTTTATTAAATATTCACAAGGAAAATCATGGAATATCTGAAACCTAAAGCAATTAAGAATCGACAAACTTTGTATTTAAAAATAAAACTTCAATTTAAATTATTTGGACGAAGTTAAATGAATTTTTATTGGTTACCTGCTCAATTACATGGTTTCAAGTTCCAACCTTCAATTGACCGTTGATAGTTACGGTTTTTTTTGTTGGTGTCTACAGTTATACAGTTGATACCATTTCTTTCCCTTCCCTGAACTCTTTCCATCAGCTTACACTTCATTTGAGCATCGAAGCGGAACCCTAAAAATTCCAAGGTATGATGAAGCCAAGGTCCCCTCTTTCCTTCCCTCCCTGCAAATTGCACTTCTCACTAATTTCGAATTTTCTTTCTCCTTCCGAAACCTATTTTAAACTTCATACAATCATGTTTTGCGAAACCCTATTTTCCATCCCCAAATTGAACTTATTAACATTATTTTTTGCTACCAACCGCACGGCTAAATGTTAATTTCGCTGCAAATTTACTTCATTTTTTGTTTTTCATAATCTTCAAAAGCAAAATCACCATGCTTGCTGTGTGCTGGAAATTTTGCTGCACTCTGTGTCGATGATTCAATTCTTGTTCCTGCTCAAGTGTGACCTAAAAATGCTTGATGCCTTTGATAATAGGAATGCACAGTTCTGTTGAGGGAATGAAACGTAAATTACCATCATGGATGGTGAAGAAGGTTGATACCAATCATGTGAGTAACTCAGACAATGTTGTTGAAACTAATTCCTCTGTGGCCAAAGTGGACATAGTTAAAGAGTATGATGGAAATGTTAAAAAGCGGAAGCAAAAGGAAAAGGAAAATGCAGAGATAGATCACAAGAGGGGAGCTTCAAAGAGGAAATCAAACATAAATGCAAAGGGTGAAGCTAAGAGAAAAAGAAAATCAAGCCAAGATGATGGAAGCAGCAGTAAAACTATTCAAAAGAAGAGGAATAAAGGCAATGAGCCAATGCATCAAGCTCCTAAGCCTTCTAGAAAGAAATGCCGAAATTTAGAGGATCATAGCAGTGATAGTACTGATGTAGATCCAGGTCAAGCATCTGGTGATGAAAATGATTCGGAGTTGACGGTGGAAGATTTAATGACCATAGCAGAAGAGGTAATTTTCTTCTCTGTTAACATTGATGGAGAAAACTTGCGTCTTTTGAAAGTTTTCTCAACTAATGTAAATAGAGATATGTTCACCATTTTTGTCATCATACTATCATATTCATATAATAGGGAAATCTAACATATTGTTCCTCAGTGCAAAACTGAAAGAGATTTTATATATTCACCTTAATAGAGCATTCATACTATTGTAATGTGCATGCAGTATATCAAAGAACATGAGCACAAGAAGAGGAAAGAAAAACCCGATAGACAGTGTGAATCAAAATCGCAATTTCCAACGAAAAGTGAATCCGGCGCTGCTCTTGATTCTTGTTGCAAGAACACAAAACCGCCTAGTTCTTCTAGGGAGACTCTACATGGTTCTACTGGACCTGGTGAATTAACTACTGCAGGCACTTTTCAACAAGCTAATCCTGCTAAAGAATTTCTGGAGTTGTACTTTGGTCATAAACTGGTTGAGAAGGAGGAAGAACAGAACAGTTCTGTTGTACATAACTTGGAATTTACCCATGAGGTCACTAAACAAAGTCAAGATGATCATGTTGGAGAAGAAGTGGTCCCCTTGACAAAGAAAAAAACCACTATGAAAGACAAGGTTGCAATGTTTCTCGACTAAAACCTGTTAAATCATTC
Organism: Stylosanthes scabra; assembly: GCA_036250425.1. Classification (NCBI taxonomy): domain Eukaryota; kingdom Viridiplantae; phylum Streptophyta; class Magnoliopsida; order Fabales; family Fabaceae; genus Stylosanthes; species Stylosanthes scabra. The sequence continues at coordinate 12,992 of JASCZI010151418.1, forward strand.
AATAAGTTACGTCTAATCCTAGTTGGTTGAAGACTCGAAATCAAGCTGTTTTGCTAGGGTGTAAAGTTCCTCATACCTCAAATTCTGATACAATGCATTTAGATGCTAAACACTCATTGCTAGGGGGACACAACAGTACAGCATTTTCTTTGACACATCATGAGTCAATAGGTTGTTAGAGGCAGCTGTTGTATAGATTCCATTGTCCATTATCATCATGTCATCTGTAGAAGATAATTGAACACATAATATACATATGAGCTTTTGTTTTTCCATTATCTATACATAATTTGTAGTTTATATTGATGGTTTATGTAGGAAATTAACCATAATAATTGCAATGACTGGAATATGCATGTTTCTGGTTGTTTACTATACAGTTTACCTAGTTCAGATAGTTAATTATCAATGGAGGAATATTCTTCTTGTGAAATTTTCTATATTTTGATGTATAATTTAATCATAAGGAGACTGGAACAATTATGTCAATAGTTTGTTCGGTCTATCACATTGATTTAGTAGGGTTTATGGTTCTGTTTGGCAAACTTTGGGCATTTATCTGAATTAAGTTTAGAGTGTTGGCTAGCAAAAGGAAGACCATGTGTTGGGGTAGAGTGCTTTCTATAGTGCCTAAGGCTTTATGGGCATAATCTATTTCCATATACATGTTTTGGGGCAAGACTTATCTCAGGCTTGACATATGATATTAGCTCCTCTGTTTTGATGATTTTGCATGAATATGATCATGTTCTTTATATGTAATCAGAGTATCTAATTTTCATTTTCTATGCCTTTGTATGCATTTTGTCTGCTACCTGCAAGACCTGTCCTTGAGTAGAACAACCAAACAAACCTTTCTCTGTCTCTACAATTTCTATTTGAGTTTTGTAAAACATATTAGTTTAGAGATCTGAAAACCACTCTCACATTGGATAACTTTATGTTGGGTGGACAATCATTCAATCGTCTCTACTTGATACAAAGTACTTCCATATTTGTTTGAGAGATGTTAATATCAAAAAGGAAAGGATAAAACTATTTTGTTCTGGTGCTTCTACATGGATGCATTGTAAGCACTGCTCTCACTCTTTTTTTGTCTTTTTTTTTTTTTTTTTGAATATTACATATTATATACCTGGACCGAAAAGCTTATTTTGGAATAAAGAATATTGGAACTGCCACTTTCTCTACTACTACAATGGCAACAATGTATACTAATATTTAATGCTTTGTCCAATATGGGTGAGTGTGTTTGTATTTGTATGTTAAAGCAGAAATCTTGGTAGTCCAATTTTGTGGCCTATTTTCTTGACATCTTCCTGAATTTGGTGTCTGTATTCTCCAAATGTGAACTTCCTGTATAGAGAAGGTTTCATGTAGCCATTTATTATTGTACTGTGGGAAGGGCATAGGAAGTATGCAATGGAATATCTATCCATTTTCTCATTTGCCACTACCTTGTGCTCCACACTTTTGTAAACATCATTGCTCCATGCCTGTATTTGGATTTCCGACATGAAAGACATTGTTAGTGAATGAATCCATTTATTATTAGACAATTGATGTGAAAAATTGAACATGCATGCATCTTTGGCACTTAGGGTCGTGTCAATACCTATTTTGTGTTTGGCAATCATTCTACTATTGAATATGTTGAAGAATAATTAAGCCGGTTCTGTTCAGTTTTCTTTCAATTTTAATTTTTAGCCTTCAAAAGAGCCATAGTCTTCAAAAGAGCCATAGTTTAAAGACAAAGGTATTATAACTAATAAGTGGCCCATTTTATTCTTGTCTAAGGATGAATAATAGATTCTTTGACTCTTATGCTTATAATAGAGAAAAAGTTGGCATGTGTCGTTTTTAGTTCTAGTATTATATAACTTTCTTATTGGTAGTTGGTCATACTATTTAAGAATGATAGATATGTTAAAAATGATTGATGGAAAGTGAAAGGAAGCTACTGGTAGGTAACAAAATATAGTAACTATGGTTACTTCAATAGTTTCAATAATAGCTAATTATTCTATAAAACTAATAGCTATTATGCTAAGCTAATTTTTTACCTGAAAAAGGTCACCAATGTTAACAATTAGAGCATCTGGATTTGGTTTGACAGCAACCCATTTGGAATCTTTCATGAGTAGGAGGCCACCAACTTGATCTTGATAAAGGATTGTAAGGAAATCACTGTCAGTGTGAGGTATTAATCCAAAAATTTCATCTTTGGATTTTGGGCATGATGGATAGTGATTTAATCTCATAAAGGATGTGCTTGCATCACAGAGTTTTTCAATTGCATCATTTGGGTAGCCCAAGTTTTCTGCTAGAATGCTTGCTAATAATCTAGAAACTTTTAACATAGCTGGTGCAAATTCATTGATTGCTTCCCTACATCCAAAAAGTTAGAAACAAACAAATTAAGTTGCAGTTCCTAAAGGTGATATCATGCATGATGCATGTGCAATAATTCTATTGTCCCTTTGTTAAATTGTTATCTGAATTATGGTTGGTTCCATACAATTATTTTACTCAGAGGGACCAGTGCATGTACAACAATAAACTTTTTGAAAGCCAACCTGTCAAGACATGGAATAATAACTGATTCTAGTAGTGGTTATCATTCACTAAGTCTGCATATTTTAATAAACTTTTGAATTGATTCTTAAACCTCAAATCAATATCATCATAATGCAAGGAGTTAGAAGAGAAAATTGCACTTCCATCATGTGATTTTGGTCATGGTTGGTGTCTTTCCTATGAAACAGGTTATGTAAATGCATGGCTTGAGTGATAAAAAACTAAAACTATCATAAAGATAACCAGAAAGATTTTCAACAAAATATATTATTGTAAAAAATCTAAGGCCGACAACCAACATCGAGTTAGTCTAGCGGTGTAAAGGCACCACTAAATCAATTTCTTTTATTCTAGAATCAGAGCTCTGAAGAAGGTAATAGAAAAACCATGTTGAGACGGATGATTATGAGTCCATCCTGATAATAGGATCTGAATACCGGTGACAAACCAAGAGAAATATATATAAATATAAGAGTGATATATATACCTTAAAGCAGTGAATTCACCCCATGAAGCTGCATCTGCAATCCTGGTGAGAGGAATGTGAAAAGCTTCTGACCAAGAAAACTGGTTTGAGCGAGTAGCTGTTGGATTTCCCCATCTGTAAGGATTGTGCAGAATCCCAGAAGTGACCTTTTCCTCAAAGGGTACCTTAAACAACTTAATTTGCTCTTCCTTCATGTTCCCCAGTAGCTCAGTGTTTATTCCATGGTTCACTACTTGGAAGAATCCCCATTCTGATGCTGCCTTGCATATTGCTGCAGTGCAAGCCACTCTTTCTGTGGCATTACAACTTTCAAGACCACTGAGGTCTATCAATGGAAGCTCACATTCATCCACTATTGGATCAATGTGAATTTCAAAAGTTCTATCATTATTGTTATTATTAGCATGTTGATGGAGTTTGTCAGATTTCCTTAGAAGTGCTTGATAATGGTGCAAGAGTGGAGGGTTTGAATCTATCATCATTGTTGCACCTATTGGCTATGGCAAACTTAGTTATTTTTTGTATTGGGGTGAGTGACGAGAATTGGGAAGTGGTTGTAGAAGAAGCAATAAAAACCTATTTGGAGACTAAGTTGATAAATGCATTTATAAGGTTGATTGGAGAATAGGGACAAGAGTACGTGCTCTAGAAAAGGGAAAAACAATTCATGTCATATTTTTAAAATATTTTTAATTACTTTTTCTACTACATGGCTTTTAACCAAATGTGTGATTATAAATGTTTTTGAAAATTATTAACTTATTCTTGTGTACGTATTTCAGTTCACAAAGAACAGTGTTATGTTAATCAGAAGTCACAAATCAAATTTCTAAAGTAAAAAATTAACAAAAAATTGAGAAATTTACTTTCTCATTCAGTCACGAACTTAGTCCGAAACGGTTATAACTTAAAAATATAAATTTTATTAATCTAAATAGTTAGTTCACTAGTTTATTTAAGTAGATATCGAAAGTTTATATTCCTTCTCTTTAGGAAATGTCTATTATATTCATAATAGATCTAGATAAAATATTCAAATGTATGATTTATATTCAATTTCTGTCATTATTTTTATATTCTTAATAAAATTTTATATTTTTATGTGGTGAATAGCTATTCTATTCATTATGTATCAAATTATATTTTCACCATTCATAAAAAAAACTCATTCTTTTTATATAGATAATAATGTATTAACTATTAATAAACATTTAAATGGACTTCAAATTCGGGTCGATTAATAAATGAAAGTTAAGGGGATACACTGAGAAACAAAAACGCAATTCTATTCATCCTCAACAAAATTATCTTTTATAAAATTAAAGAACACATGTAATTTCCACTAAAACACTTTGAAAGCCTTAAATATAGGTCTAAGGTATGAAATGGACAAACATTGAGGACAAAGCAAACTGTAGAGGCCATGACATTTGTCAGAGGTACAGCCAAGTGTTGAATGATACTCTAAAATATTGTGTAAATCCTAAAGGTCATAATAAGAAGAAAAAAAAAATTGTAAATATATATATATAGTTGGCAAATAAGAACGAAGGAGGATTCAAACTAACCTAACTTAATATTTTGACTTCAAGAGACAAAAAAAATTAAATAAATAGATCCCACGGTTGGAAAGAAACCTTTTTAAGTTACAATGAATATTGAATGTTTTATAGGATATTAGGTTTGTTTACACTACTTTTGACTTGTATTTCATTTTAAGAGTAATAGACAGAAAACATTGATTGCTTGCCAAACAGGATATTCCACTGAAAGTGCATAAAGATAAATAGCTAAATGCTCATTGGGTGGTTGATCTGTCCTTAATGTCTTACATTGTATGCAAGTATTCTTCAATGTCCAACGAAATTTGTTGCTATCTTAATGGCATTTTGTGTTGCCTTTGTCTTCATTCCTTATTGTCTTTGCATCTATTTGCCGAAATCACTGTTGAATGCAATTTGTCCAGTCTATGATATTTGTTATCCTTCCTTCATGATCATCTATCTATTGTTATACAATTAGTTTTCTGAATTTGAAACTATGAGTAGTAGGGTAAACACTTGCATATATAGAAAACATATAGTTAAGGAAAATACTGATGATGAGATATTTAACATAGTGTTATATTTCTTTGACTATATAGCTAATCAAATCCAATGATATCAAGTAGGTAAATAAGAGAATGTGATAATGTGATTGATGGTAGATGTGCACGAGCAAAGTAGGTCATTACTTCTAGAAACCAAAGTCTAGATAAAAAATTCACATTGTACCTTTTATCTATCGTGTATTCATGTTTATAGTAAGATTATTTACATGTAAATTTTGTTTTACCATTTGTTTATAGTCTTTTTTGGTAATATATTATAAATACATTTGTGTATAATATTTTAATATTTTAGAATTTAATTTTAATGTATTAATATTATCTAATAAGATTCATTAATTTATGTAATTTTATGTAGTAGTTTAAAAATTAGTTAATTTTATTGAGAATGAAAATCAAAATTCTAATAACAATACAAAATAAATAAAATTTAATTATTCCTTTTAAAAGTATTAATCTATCAATTGTATATAATATAATATGACTTTGGTTTTTTTTATATATTATAAATAATAGATACATAACAAATTATATGATGAGTGATTGAGAAGTTGATCAATGACAGAAGTATAGGAAATTAGGCAAAAATTAGCTAATTAATTAGGAGGTTAGAGTTTCTTAAGACTAGATTGGATAATGATATGTGAACCTAGCTATGTGAGATTAGAGTTGATAGAGTCAACAGTAGTCGTAAAGATACTTTCAAAGCTTAAAGCAAAACCTCCTTTTGTACCTGAATTTCTCAACACCTGAATTCCCTTTGCCATTTCTCTTGTTCATACTTTATAGTGGCATAAAGCGAGAAATATCCAGATACATTAGTTTTTCAATGAACCCAAAAAATCAAAGCGTAAGGTAAATTTGATGCGGAGGGAGTATAACTCATGTTGAAAGAAGGAAAGAAACAAGGTTCAATCCTTTAATATAATGTTAAGTTGTTAACAATATAATATGAATGAATCGAGTTCTCTTCAACACAATAATTTAAAAGAAAAATCTTATTATTATTATTATTATTATTATTATTATTATTATTATTATTATTATTATTATTATTTATTCAACGTAATAAGGCCGGTTGTTAGTTACAAGAATAATAAGAAGTTGAATTGAACAAAGAATCGCATGATGTGATATGTCCCTCACGTTCCAAAAGTTTGTCAACCTCCAAATTATTTAATAAATTCAGACCCTAATAGAAAATTGATTTTAATATACTCCGTAATTATTTGTACCTTCATAATTTTGTATACTTAGATGCAATGCTATTTAAAAGTACTCTGAGTTAACGAATGTACAAAATTCTAAAAGAAAATTTACCAAAACTATCACGAAAGATTCAAACGTTGACAAAACTATTATTTTTATACATGAAAAATGAATTCTATTTGTCAAAACTATCCAAACAAAACGAAACACATATTATGCTATTTCTATTGGAAGGGCATCCTAGTCACTTTGTGCAATATAATACATGCCTGCACCTAATTAAATAGAGTTTTTTTTTTACTCCAAAACTACTTTAATTGGTATCAGAGCACGCACTGAACAAAGGAATATAAAGTCCATTAAATTTGTGGCATGCTATGCTTAATTAAAATGCATGCTCCACTTAAGGAACTGAGTTAAACGATACTTTAATCCTTTTTTCCTAACTACAGGTACCAGTTCATTATTTTAATATAAATAATAGAAGAGGCCTGCACCCTTTTGAGTAAAGTTCTCAAATATTATAATTGCAAGCATCAATTATGAATTAAACTATTAAAGGATTCATCCCCCTCAATTGGAATCTGTTACCAACTTGATTCCCTTATGTATGTATGTAAATACAATAAATAAATCAACAAGTAACGCAAATAATAATGATATTTCCATTGCAATGCAAACTAGCATTATATAATCATAGAGATCTACAATAATTCCTACACATACCAATACTATGGAAAAACAATAAGGGTTGCATTCTTCAGTTCAAGCCATTGTTATATGATTAAATGCTTTCCTATTTTCAATTTTTTGCAAGGAGGAATGTTTCTTATTTATACAACAGCAGTTCCAGGTTTCCCTTCAAACAAAAAATATAAACCAGAAAGCAGTGAGATGATGGATTAGAGACTCTTTGAGGTTGTGCAGATTCAGTGATGCCCTTCCTCCTCAATCAC
>JASCZI010151418.1:31063-47941 GCA_036250425.1 Stylosanthes scabra
TATATATTTTTGTCTATCTTTATAATCAGATAGACATAACTTACTCTTAAAGTTAATTCTAAAGAAGTAAAGATAAAAATATTTTACATTTTAGATGCCATGTTTTTTTTTTTTTTTTAAATGTAAGCCTTGTATTAGCTGTTCAAAAGTTTCATTTAGGAAAAAGTTTTTTTTTTTTTTTAAAGTACATTTTTTTTTCAATTTAGTGGGGAAAAAGAATATTATTTAGTAACATGACCCTTTACATTAAAAACAAAAGGAACAAATCATATTCTCAAGAAATAATCCATCAGCGATTTGATTTTTAATGGGATTAACCAATTAATGGGATTTATTTTCTGCATCTGGAGAGAGATTTAAAGTGATTATAATATCTTCTATATATTGTTCTATGAGATAAGAGATATGAATATGATTCCCTTACAAGTTACAATTCCATGAAATAAAATGGGCATTAGCAGTAGTAGTAAGAGAAGGAATCACTACAACAATACTTGGAATCTTTTGCAATGGCAGTGATGAATCTTTTATGAATCTTGAAAATGAATCTATCCAATATCCATCACCTCTTAAAAACTGCATATACTCACAAAAGAACAAGGAGACTAAGAATCAAGGTCTTTAGTCTTTACAGCATGAGTTTTCCTATCACCTAGAATTATGCATTGGAAAATCACTAACCAATAATTCAAGGAGAAAAATGAGCATCAAAAGCAAAGGTTTTAAATCAAACTATTATTAACCACCTAGCCAAAAATACAGAATGATCATATGCTCAAGTGTTCTTCCCTTGGAAAGCTTTGAACTGTATCTGACCATCTACCTGGTGAATGATCACTACTATTTGAAGATACCTGAGCTTCCCCTCTTGTGTCTCTTATCATCTTCAGAACTTCCCTCATGGTCGGCCGATTCTCCGGCACCAGCGAAACACATGCCATTGCAATGTTCAAGAGAGCTTGAAGCTTCTCTTCGGATGCTTCATTGCCCGAGGAAGGATCGTCCCCGGACTCTGTCTCTTCCTCGCGCACCGATTTAACCCATTTAGGTATATCCGAGCCGTGTTCCTGGACAAGGTCTTGGAAGGGTGTTTTTCCTGTTAAGAGTTCGAGGAGAAGGACTCCGAAGCTGTATACATCGGCCGGTTGAGTGTGAGATCTCTGGAAGCTTCGGCATTCGGGTGCTCGGTAGAATAAAGAGGTAGCACTTGGTTCATCCATTGAGTCAGGGTTAAGGAACATTGTGAGGCCATAGTCAGTAAGACAGGACTCAAAGTCTGAACCCAACAAGACATTAGAAGATTTGAGGTTTCCATGAGTTAAGCCGGGGTTTTGGTGGATGTAGAGAAGCCCGGTCGCGAGATCTTCGGCGATTTTGAGGCAGGATGTCCAGTGAAGAGGCTTTCCTCCGCCGGATGTTTTCGATCCTGCATTGTTACAGTCATGAGAAGATTAAATCTTGTGTCACCCATTTGAAAATCTATGGTAACCGAAGAAGAGAACAACAGAATTATAAGGTTAAACAATCAGACATTTTCTAATCACTTTGCATATGACATAATGAAATAGTCCTTATTTTTCAATCATACATAGTATGATATCTTGATTTAGAATTCTGATTCTACAAAAAGATCAAAGATGAATACTCAAGTACAGTCGACTCCATGTGAAATTGCTCATTAAATACCCTTAGATGATCTGACATGTTTGACTAAAGTGTAATCGTAATAGTTTTAAAGTGACAACTTCGCTTGAAGTTAACTGCACCTGAGTTTTCGCCGTAAACAAAACAACATGGTAGCGGGAATTATAGAAAGACAATATTTCAAAGCCAGCAGAAATTAAATAGTATATAGTGCACACGTGAGGATCTTGAAAAATTGGAATGATTATTGATTAATTAATTATTTACTTTCAGTCCTTTGGGGATAACATAATTCCACCATTATTTCAAAGAGAAAAAAGAAAAGAAAAAGAAGACTTTATGAATAGTTAAATGTTGTTGAGGAAAGTATAGTATCTCTTCCTTTATAAGAAATGAACAAGGGGGTTGTTGTTCAAATTGGAATATATTAGAATGCTATATGGAACATATGCTTTTCCCTCAAATACTCAAACACCCTTTTTAATTTTCTATTACAAAATTGGTATTGCATTATCAACAAGAGATTGTACACTTTTTTTTTTTTTTTTTTCTTTTCAATTATCTGCATATAATATAACAGCTTTTTAACAGTTATGGGAACACTTGCCTTTCATCTTTTACTTTGGGAGAGAATTCCAATAAGAGGCCATGCACGTGGCTGGTTACTACTTAACATGTTTTAGAAGGGATAATTACAGAACTATGGTTCTTAACTAATTTATCATCATGCTCAACAAGACCAATGTGTAAATAAACTAGGCCTTTATTATTAGTATATTATTATTAGCACAAAGATTTTATCTACCAATTCATCAATGGTCTTTTAAAGTAAAATATAGTTAAGAGTAGTAACAACTTTGGTAAACTGCCAAAATAGTATCTGAATGTTCATGATCACTAGTAAAAATAACATAGAAAGATTAGAACAACAAATAAGTACCAAAAAAATTGGAAACGTAGTAAAAATAATAAAAAAAAAATACCTCTTTTTATAAATGACAAATAACTTTTGTATTTGATATTCAGCTTGTATAATTGACTTGAATATTTTTAGAAATATTTGGATGATTATTTAGAAGACAGAGGCAGAAAATAAGAGCAAAATTCAATCTATACTGTTTTTTCATTTTTTAAAAAAAGTTTTTGGCTATTTACAAAGAAAATTTCACAAAAGAATTTTACTTGCCATAACTAAAACCACCATATTTTAAAGACGAGAATGCCTTAATTTTTCTAATCTTATAAAAAATTGCATCAAAATTCAACAATATGAAAGTAAATAAAACAACAAGGAACCATCATAAAATGCAGCTATATTTCAACAATATGAAAGACTCAAACTCAATATACATGGTTTAATTTTGTGACACCAAAGAAAGTTGGGATTAGATGAGTGTAGAAGTTCATCAGGGTGGGCATTTCCCTAATCTAATCTAATAATAATAATACATAATACATGAATACTATAGTGAATGAAAATTATGTTTAGTTTTTCAATGGTTGAATGGGACAGCACTAACATGGGCCCAGAATCATATTTAGTTGTCAAATATAGAGCACAAATGTTTATTTATAAAGTCTGAAATTATTATAATTAAACAGTTGGAGAGGGGAAAGCAACACCTTTTGTCCCTATTTAACTCAATCTAAGCGAGAGGGAAAGCTTTCTAGTGCATAGCTATCATTGGATATCAAAGGAGGCCCCCCATTATTATAAACTAAAAGATAATAAACTTTTAGGTCACTCTCAAACCCTCCTTTTCATCCTCAAAAAATACTTACATATTTATTATATTTCTTAATATGATATAAATCACCTTCCACGCATGCAATGCAAGACCACATATTCCAATTTCCAATCCCCTCTTGTATACCAGAAACACAACATTGGAACCACAAAAACAACAAAGCTAAACTAGTCATGCCCCAAATATTGTAGCATCCTATGCCTGCAAAAATACAATGACTTCTAATATAGTGTTTGACTGTTTGGTAATTGTTTCCATGGAAATATGAAATTGATATAGATGTGAGTTTTATTAAAAATATATGAGGATCCATATATATATTTTATGCTAATTTTTTAAGAATATAAGAGATAAAATATATATTATAAATAAATTTTTTATATCTATATCAACTTATGTCTGTACTCAATAATTTCTCTAATAGCCCATATTTATACTCTAATTTTTGTGGAATGTAATAGGTAAAATCTATATTATAAGAAAATATCTCATATCTGCATTAACTTGCATTAACTTACATATATGTACCTAATAAGTTCTCTTATTTCAATGCATAGAGAAAATCTTGCAAAAACATAGTCTTAAAAAAAGATTTGTCTATTTATACATAAATTCTAAATTCTGAATCTGTAAGTTTTGTAAACCTAAATTCAAGATTTTGCAGACTAATTAATAGATAAACACCATGGCCTTTACTTTAAAATCATATCAATATTATTAATCAATGTTGTGGCTCCACTAGTTTTATATCTCTGTTAAGAATTATAAATTGGCAAGAGAAACAAAGAGCAAGAAGAATAATCAAAGCAACAAGAAAGCTACAAGTCAAGCCAAATCCCAACATTAACAAATAAATTATAGTGGGGGATGCTTTTGATTTAGAAGAAAAGTGGTTGAAGAGATAAAGAACATACCATGAATGAGAGAGAAGAGGCTGCCATTAGGGAAGTAATCATAAACAAGAAGCCTTTCTTCCTTAGCTTGAAAATAAGCCCTAAGTGGGACCAAATTAGGGTGCCTAAGCCTACCAAGAACTTCAATATGAGCCTTAAACTCATCCAAATTAGGGTACCTTGCATCCTTCAATCTCTTAACAGTCACAATGAACCCTGATTCCATAACTGCCTTATATGTACTTCCCATAATGCCCCTCCCAAGTGTCTCAGCTGAAGCCTTAAGCAAATCCTCTAATGTGTAACTCATTATTTCCCTATTATCCCCTGCTCCAAGGAACACCAACTTCCCTAGACCCTCACCTTCCCATGCAAAACCACCTTGTTTCCCTTCATTGTTACCACTGCTGCCACCTCCGCCGCCGCCACCACCGCCTCCGCCGCTGCCAACATCTTCAACTTCCTCCACACTCCCAACCCCATTTCCTTTCCTTCTAGCTCCACCACTCACACTCTTCCTACGGTTTCTACAAACCGTGAAGAACACAAGAACCAAAACAATGAGCAACAAAACAACACCACCCACGGTTCCTCCAATAATCTTGATCAGTTTCGTGCGGTTCGATGATGTTTTCTTCTTTGTTGGAACCATGGAAGAGCTTGGGCTCATAGAAGGAGGCAAAAGGATGTTACTTTTGCATGGCACGTGCACTTGGTCGCCGCAGAGATTAGTGTTGCCGGAAAATGAAGATGCATTGAACCGTACCAATGCCGGAGTCGCCGGAATCTCGCCGGAAAGTTTGTTATTCGAAACATTAAGGTACCTGAGACTTGTCTGGTTGAACCCCGGGATTTTCCCGGTGAACAAGTTGTCCTCCAAGTAGAGTATGTAGAGTCGCCGGAGATTCAGCAACGACGCCGGAATTTCGCCGGAGATTCTGTTCCCTGACAAAACTATGACTTTTACACGGTGGAGGTCGGAAATAGACGCCGGAAACTCGCCGGAGAAGTTGTTGTCGTTGAGGAAAATCGATTTGAGGTTAACTAAGCTTGAAAGGTTTGGAATTTGACCAGAGAGTGAGTTCCCTTTGAAGCTTAGAACTCGAAGCTGATCCAAACGGTTCAAGATCTTCGATTCTAAAGTTCCCGTGAGGTTGGAATATTCTATAACGAGCTTTCTTACCCTTCCATTGAAGCAGTCTTTGACACCTTGCCACGTGCACACATCGCTCCCTGGTCGCCATGGAAGCTTGTTGTGTGCGTCTATGGAAGATTTCAGTGCCAGAAGCGCTTCGGAATCGTCCTCTGAGGTTGCAAGTTGAGAGTGAAAACAGAGAACAGAGACGAAGAAGAAAACAGAGTAGAAAACAGAGGATCTTCTTCTTTTTCTTCCCATATCTTCTTTCTCTTTTTGTTTCTTTCGGGGAATGAAGTGAAAAAGGGAAATGGAAGATTGAAAATGGGACAGAAAAGTTTGGATCTTTATCACCAGATTCGGGTCTTCATAATAAATATCGAAAGATTCTTAAATAATGCAGAGTGTTCACTGACCAAAAGAGAGATCTTTGATTTTTCTTTGTTTCCTGTTTGGTGTGACTTTCAGTCAGATCTACCATTGTTGCTTCTTCAAAATGTGAGTCCCAAGTTATTGACTACACTAAAGTCTTCGTTTTTGGTGCACTAAGTGAGGAAAGTTGAGATCTTCAGCTTCAAAGAAGAAGAAGAAGGTGAATGTGGAAGTGAAAGAGGTCTTCTTTTTCTCTATTGGAAGAAGAGGAGGATCCATAAAAATGGAGACACTTAATGTGGTTATAGTGTGGTGGCTTCTTGGTTTCTGGAAACTATTGTTCACGGACATGGAACACAATGGCAGAACTCTCACGTGAAAATCATCCCACTGCCACAAGAAAAATTAGCCATTTTTTCTTTTTCTTTTCTACTTTCTGTGATTTCTATATTCTTCTTAATCTGCACTGCACCAAAACCAACACCAACAACATTATTTATTTAAAACAACTAAGCAAGCAAAACAAAAACAAATACAAATGTGCATTTATTTATTTATTGATAGTATTAGTAGCATATATATGTTGTACATTAATAGAGACAATCACAATTCACACAACAACCATGCATATATTAATTGGAGTAATAATAATGAATAACAATAATAATACTTACTTTCTTGGGTTGCTCATTCTCATGGATTTTGGCAATTTTATAACTTTGCTGAAGTTGTGGGAGGATCCAATAATACAACTCTTCTTCATTAGAAGAATCATTGCAACAACACACACACTAACTAACTTGCTACTCAATGGGGGTGAAATGAATGATGCAGGCTCTAAAAGGCTTCAGCTTTTTTTTACTTTTTAACTTGTTTTGGAATTGGGTCAACAAAACAAAAGAACTACAGTAGTTTGTGGCAGTAAAACACACATGGTGGGCATGGTGCAAGTGCAGGTTTTTCCAGCTACTACTATAGTACTACAATTTGATTTGAGATTTGAGAAGTGAGAAGAATGGTGCTTGTGGTAATAATTTGAGAGAGAGAGAGAACAGAGAAAAGGAGGGTTTATGAATGATTCATCTATGAATGCATTATTTAGAGTGTCTGATCAGAGAGAGAAAGAAAGGACAGAAAAGAACATGCTTCCCTTTCTTTCTTTCTTCTCTCTTTCATCTCAGGAAATTGGTGAGCGAATTGAAGGCAAATCAAAACAGCAATAAATAAATGGTTTTTTGACAGAAAAAGAAAATAGGAGAGAAGAAAAAACCATGAGCTGCCACGTGTTTTTCAAATTAATGGGAAGTGTATGTGACAATAATATAAAGAAGTTGAACTCGTGTTATATCAAGCTAAGTAGTGATCATTGACTCTTGCCAGCTGTCACATTTTATTTCTTTTATTATTGATATTGATTCTCCTTATCTATTTGTTTTTTTGGTTAAATAAAATAATACAAATGAATTTGCTTGGTGTTGAAAATTCACATAGTAGAGTCTAGTCAAATTTATTTATCTATTTAAATATGTGTTAAAAAATTGATAAATTCTTAAATAGAGTTTTGGCATAAAAGAAAATTATTATTTTTATGTGAATGTTTAAAATTACCTAATAAAATAATTATTTACATAAAATATATATTACAAATGTGTAAAATAGAAATTTATAATTATTCATTTTTATTGAAAAAACGAATGTGTGAAGTGAGAAGGGTGATGGGTTTTGTGGCTGTGTTTGGTTGACTAGAGACAGTTGCCGAAAATGTAGGTACTACTTCTACTATTGAAGAGAAAAGAGCATGCGTTCGTATATTTTGGTTCTTTCAAAACCTCTTTTTTTCTTTCACAAATTATAGTCACCACATCCATGTGATTTGCAACTGCCCAAAATTTTTGGTACCAAAGTCATTCAAGGTATCCACGATGCTTGTTTAGATCTATTGAGATGGTGAATAATCTTTTTATATTGTTAGTTTTTTGTGCATTGCAATTTATTCTAGATACAGTAAATTAACACGTTACACATTTACACATAATCAATTGGAATCATAAATATTGATGTTATGAGATCTATTTCCTGTATAAGATTTCTAGCTAGTCTTAATTTTGCATAGTATAGGACATACAATTTAAGAATAAATAGACATGAAAAAATGTTTAAAATTTAGTAAGAACATTACCATTTATTAGTCACAAAAAAATTACTATTTATTGTCCGGCAAGAAAGAGATATATACATCTGATTTCCATTCTGGTGGAGTTTAGTGGAGACATTGGGGCATGGTATGGCCCCCAAATTTTTAATGAACAATTTAGTAGTAGTATTTCATGAAAAAATAAAAAATAGCACAAGTGGTTAAATGAAATAAAAGTGAGTTGATTTAAAGAAGTTCCATATTCATCTTTTACAATTTTTTACCTTTAAAAGGAGGACCAACTTGATGCAATAATGATGTAATTGAAATCTCAATAACCATAAACCGTGAATCTTAGAAATTAAAATAAAATTTAATTTAATAAAGTATTTATATTTGTTTAATTCAGAATTATTTTATATTTTTTTAGTTTTTTAATTTAATTTTTATATTACACAAAAATAATTAATAAATATTAATTTTATTATAATTGTGCAGACTAATAAAAAATTTATAAGTTATAATTTTCAAAATTTCGATTTTTCAAATAAAATTTTAAGCAAATAGATTCTCACATATTACCTTTAGAAAAATTAGATAATTTTTAATCTATTTAATTTATTACTATTTTAAGTTTTGTTGGTGTTTAAATTGAATTTTTTTTGGCTAGAAAAAGGAATTTAAACATTCAATAAGTAATATAATTTTTAATATTTATTATTCTAACCATAACTTTTTTACTTATTTTACAACTTATATATTTCAATTTTTATATTTATAACGATAAAAAATAAAAAAATTGATGCAATTTCTTAATGTTAGCAACACTGTAATTTTTATATTAAATTCTTTTTTACCCTTCGAAAAATTCTTTCAAACTCTGCCACTGTTTATAATTTTTAGGTGGTGAAAGAATGATCTTTTAAAATTTAAAGTTTTATTTATAAAATGAATAAAATATGGGTATATATTTAAATTAGCCACAACCACACATTTAAAATTTTTGTCCATAAACCTTAAAAAATCACTAGATACTTTCACCACCATGATCAAATTCTATTATTATTACTTTTTCAAAAAAAATCATTATTGTTATATTTTCAAAAAAATTAAAGAAAGTACAACTTTCAGTAATAATCATTGAAAACTAAGTACTAATAAAAACTATACAGAAAGTTTAACAATCTGTGTAATTATCTGGGACCCATTCCCATGGTGATGGTGATGATGATGATGTGTTGGATTCACTTGAAAGTGGTGAGTGAAAGAGTAGTTATTGTTGTTGAGAGGGTGATTGATTTCCAAGTTGTAATCTCCATGGAAAAGAGAGACATGAATGAAGCCATTGTGGTCAGTGTTTACTGAGAATTTTGATAGGCCCCATTCATGAAGAAGCTTGTCCACAACATCACCTGCAGGCAAGTTCTTGAAGTTGCTGTCTGTTAAGCAGAGTCTGTAGCAACCTTCTGTTGTTCTTCCTGTCCACATAATCATTCCTTGGACACCAGGGTGAGAGTGTGCTTCCCTTAGAACTTGTTCAAAGTATTGAACCTACACATACAAATTCAAAACTATTAATTAACATTGCTTAATTAAAAACCATGTTTTCATGTTAATTAGTCAACTTTAATTTCCTTTTGGACCATAAATATACCCTTGTAGAAAATATTACATGTATTATATATGAATCCAACCAAATTATTTATTTTTATACTAAATAAAAGATCATTTTGATATCAAATAGTATAAAAAAATAATACTGAAATGAACTTCTATTTGACATAAAATAAATAATTTTATTGGACAAAATAGACATACATCTAAAATAATTAAAATATTAAATCAAATCAACTACCATATTTTATAAACCAAGTAACTTATGCAAGATATAAAACACTAACAAATTAAAGCAAAATAAAAATCTTGATAACTTAGGATTTGATGTTTAAGTAGTAAACTTTACCTGATTATTTTGGGGTGCTACATCAATTTCTGTTATCCAAAGTGGTGAACCAGTGGCAGCAAGTGTATCAATGGAAGCTCTCATGTAAGGCAAATTAGGAGGGGAATTAGGAAAATGTGCCTCAAGGCCAATTCCAATAACCGCTCCGCTTCTCCTCATCTCTCTAAGCTTCTGAATATACTTTGCAGGGTTTGCTGCATTATCTCTACTATCCTCAATTGTATTATATTCATTCAAGAACAATGGAGTATGTTCATCAATCCTATGAACCTCACTGTAAATCTTAGCTGAGAAATCTTGTCCGAGTTTATTCTCAAAGAATGAAAAATGCATGTTCTCATTAACAACATCCCAATGAATAACTTGTCCTCTGTATCTTGAAACAACAGATTGAAGCCTCTTTTGAACTGCTGAACTGAGTTGTTGTGGTGACAGAGAAGGGACCCAACCAGGTTGGAAATTTGGATCATCCCAGAATATGTTGTGGCCTCTAACAGCAATGTTGTGTTGCTTGGCGAAGGCTAGCATCGCGTCCGGGACCGAGTAGTCCTCCCGGCCCTGGACATATTCTGTGCTGTACCATTTCATTTCATTTCCAAATGTTGTTACTGTGAACCTCTGGAGGAACCAGTTTTGGTATGCAGGGTTGTTGAGAATGGATTTGTCTATTGAGCTTCCAAATGGAAAGTGTGCATTTGTTTGTTGAATAGAAACACTTGCATTTCTAAGAGGCTTTCCTTCTTGATCCACTATTTGGATTGATACACTTCTCTTCCTTGCCTGCCAAGTTACACAATTTCAAGTAAATATATAATTAATAGTGAAAAACAGAAACTATTAGCAAAACAATAATGTTTACCTTTTCAATATTGTGATCTTGATGAGACTTCCATTCTTCTTCTGTGAAGGGTTGTAAGGAAACACTGTCCACCCATATTTCCACATCAGTATTATTGCTCTACAATACACAGAGTTCAGGATTTTCAGCAACAGAGAAAAAAATGAAAAAAAATCATAATATATGTTTCTTGTAATTTAAAGAATAATAGTACTTCAACATAGAGTTGAGCAAGTCCTGATGTATGTGTTGTGAGACCACCCTTTAGCATAGACCAGCAATTAGGCTTAGCAACTGTGGCACCAGCAATTTTCTCCCCTTTCCTTGTTTTAACAGTGGCTGTTACTGCAACATTATTTCCCCCACTCACTTGTATCCAAGCTTCATCATTCATCAAGAACAAAATCAAGTCGATTAATTTCTTGATATATCATTAAAATAAAACCAAGACATTGTTTTAGTAACAAAACTAAGTTTACCAGATAAAGCATAGTGCTTGTTCTTTTGCAAGAAAACCTTCTGAGAGACACTATCATGAGGTTGCTTTCTTTTATGTGCCACAATATATCTGTTCCCTAATGATTCTCTGTGATCTAGTATTGTTGAATCTCCAAATTGAATCCAACCTTGTGATCCATTATTCAGTTCTGGGTTTTGGATGATTCCTCCTTTGTATTGTGGCTTATGAGGGTGTGTCAAACACTGAGGTTGAAATTGAAAACATTAGGACCCACATAATTAAGTGTGTAACAGTAACATTAACAGTAAGGTCCTAGAAAATATAACCAAAAAAGAAAAAAAAAAAAAAAGAAAATTTGTTAGAGGGAAGAACTTACTTCAATGCTGACAGTGTGATCATAGGATAAAGCTTCAGCTTCAAAACCTAGTGTTGTCATATTCAAATACAGCAGTAAGTAGTTTAGTACTTTATTAACGTATAACAATTAGGAGGGTAGCTAGAGTTTAGCCCGTTTTGGTGAAATTACACTCGCATTTTATATTAGTCCTTGAATTTTTAAATTATTTAAATTAGTATTTAAAGTTAAAAAATATAACTCACTTTTATCTTTTAAAAAATTTTCATGGCTAAATCGTTAATAAATTGCATTACGATCGCTACATTTGATTAGTAACGATTAACTACTTTGTCAATTAAGACTGTTTTACCCAATTTAATATGAATTCTAAAAATTCTTTTTCAAAATCCTAATTTCAAATTGGTTTTTAAAAAGAGTTATTAGAGACTAAATTGGGTAAAATAGTTTTAATTATAACATCAACTAGCTATTACTAATCAAACATAGTTGTGGTAATGCCATAGCCATATCAACAATCTGTTAATAATTTAATCGCTGAAATTTTCTAAAGGATAAATTTGAGTCACATTTTTTAATTTTGGGATCAATTTAGATAAATCGAATACAACACAGCATAACATAGCACAGCTTTTATCGTTAGATAGACCATCCGAATTGAGAGAATAAACAATTGTTTAAATAATAATATTTATTATTATAATTATTATTATTATTATTGAAAGTTGAAAATTGAAACTGGGATAATAATAATAATAATAATAATAATAATAATAATAATAATAATAATAATAATAATACAAAGTCTTTTCGATGTGCCGAAGAGTTTGAGTGACACTATTTTTAATTTCTACAATAAACATTCAATTATATATATATATATATATATATATATATATATATATGTATATATATATATAATTGAATGTTTATTGTAGAAATTAAAAATTCTAACATCTTAAAATAAACAATCATCTATTAACTATAGGATCTTTGATGTTTGATCGTATACGTTATTATTTTCTTAATTTATTTTTTCAAGAATTTAATTTTTTTATCATAACCAATTATTAGAAGCAAGAAGCCATGGAGATGTTGCAGAAAGAAATAACTTTACAATGATTAAACCAAATAAATCAAATCGAATTCTATTTAAATAAATTTTATACGTAATAAATTATTTGTAGATCAATTCAAATCTGTTACAATTATTCCAAACATTTATTTGATGCACAAACCATTTATTTTTTTCAATTCTTTACCCGCCTTTAAATAAAATAACTTTATAAATTATATTAAAATTGCTCTAATATTAATATTTTAATTATTTTTCTCAATTCATATACATAATTAAAAGCATAAAAGACTCAAACTAAAAAGAAAACACCGTATTCATGAAATAATTACCTTTTGGGAGAGATATAAGTAAAAAATAAAATAAAAATATTAATCAGCAAATTTATTATCATTTAGAATTTCGATTAAACTCTTAAAATTTTTTAATATTATGATTTTTAATGAATTAATCAATTTTTTTACAAAATTTATATTAAGTCGAACGACTTTATGATTTAAATCTTATTATAATTTCACGTTATTATATTTTAATTTATCTTTTAATTTTACTTAAAATTTTGATTTTCTCTATCTTGCTTTAGTAATATGTGTTTTAAATAAATAAATAAATAAATAAAACGAATTATACAGTGCCAATTAAAAGCACTGATAATAATGTAATGAAATTAATTGGTAACGGTGATGATGGTGACAGGCGTAGTCATATTCGTATATCGTAATTAAAGCTTTTAATTTCCACAGGAGGAAACAAGAAAAACAAACCTGCAAAAAGGGTGATGAATAACAGAAGAACAAGACTCAAGTCTTTGTTTCTGTTCATGATAGACAAGTATGTTTAATTTGTTCCCTTCTCTTAGTTGATCACCTTCTTCTACTAATTATGTGAGGCTATATTAAATATTAATACAAGAACAATAAAATAATTAAAGAGAATTAAATATATTTAAAAATAAGCAACAATAACAAAATTTGAATGAATAAATAAAAGGAGAAGAAAGTTGTGCCATACCAGGATTCAAAAAGAGTGAAGGGTGATTTCACAAAGAGTGGCAACATATTTTCTTTTCCTAAGCGCATATATATATATAGAGAGAGAAAAATATTAATAAAAACATAAATAATATGCTGCATTTAATTCACAAGATACTGTAGCTTTTATATTTTTTGTATTTTTGTTAACTGCTTTTGAAACTTACCATTAAGGCGTTACCTCTTTAGAAAGTAAATGATTGTTGACTAAAAGATTAATTGGTTATACTTTGTAATGATGACAGATATATATATATTTACATTAATTGATGGACTAACTTCTTAATTTGTATTTAATGGATTCTCTTGAACAGCATTAAAACTAAATTCACTGCCAAGCAAATCATATTAATTTGTGATCAAAACAAATGAAAAATCATTTAAATTAACGGTTAAATTAGTCTTTAAAAAAGAAATTGTTCGTCAAATTCGTCACTAAACAAATTTGTTTTTAATGTCTTTCTTATTAAAATATTTTATCAATCAAATTAATATTTAAAATATTAAAAATTAATTATATTTATAATTTTATTACTTCATTAATAATTTTTGTTAATAATTAGCATATAAATTTAAGATTTACGATTTAAAATTCTTGTCCTTGAAATGTTTCATGAAATTGGTTTGTGCTTGTCGGGAATGGCCAAGATGTCTCACATGAATGTAACATGCTTCCATAGGTATGATGAAAAAAAGACCAAGCCTTCTTCTTCTCACCCTCAAAAATCCCAAATATAACAGACAATATGTTTGAATTGCTGTTTTGAGCCACAGCCATAATCAGAGTTCTTCGATACTTATCATACAAATGAATTCTATCAATGGAGATAAGCTAGCTTGCAATGCTTAAACGGCTTAACATAAAAAGAAAATATTTAAAAAATCCGCTGAAAGTTGAAAAATAAAATATTTTTTCTCTTTTGGGTTCACCCAAGTACCTAAACTAAACAAACTGTAATTTTATTTTATTTTAGGAAAAAAATCCAATTGTTATTCACTTTTTATCTAATATTTTCGTTTGTGTCTGCAATCTCTCTTCATTCTATTCATATCCTTCAATATTTTTTTTTCTGATTCATTCTTTTTTTAAAAAATTATTATTAGTTCTTTCTAAGTTTATCATAACTCATCATCATGTATTCTGCTTTTTCATTTAGGTAAATATTTTTTTATATATTATATATTATTAGTTTTTATTTTATTTTTTATGTGTAATTTGCTTTGTTATCTATATTTGCAGAGATGTGATCTGATGTGATTTCTTGCCATATTTGTTGGAATCAATTTAAAGTTAGAAAGCCTAATAAAACATGGAATCCATTTTGGTATTTTTCTTTCAATTGCAATGTAATGTCTTTGTCTAAATGCTTTGGAGAGAAATAAAACATTCCTTGCAATATTCACTAAAATACTAATTTAAAACATGAAAAAATTATGGGTTGTATGTTTGTGGAATTCACCTGCTAAATGACATGATTATTGTTTTGGGAATATGAACTTATAGATATTGTTCTAGCATTTTAGGTAGCTATTTTTGTGTCCCGAAAAGTTAATACCTTCCATAAAAACTGCTTAGCCAATCTATCAACCTCATCACACACCTCCTTTTGGAGGAGACCAACTTCCATATGATACGAAAACACAGATTTGCCTAAATAAATTCCTGATTATTTACATTATTAAAACACTATCATAATCATGGTGATTATTTTTTAATCTTTTAAAAATGTTAATATTTTTTGGGTAACTTTTAAATGTTAATATTTATTTCTTACATTACTATTTTTAATAAATAATTTGCCTTATGTATTTTTTATTTTAAAATATATAATAATATTGATTAGAAAATAGTAAAGTATATGACACATACGTTATACTTGTTGTATATTTTTTTAAAAAATTTTCTTAATTATTTTTACCTTTTAGTCTTAGTATTTTTTTTTTTTCGCGATATTCCTCTAGTCAAGGACTAATCCGTCGTAGATCATAATTTTATTTAAGAGTTTGTAGTGCAGCATGCACAAAACAAGATTGGAACCTCAACATTTATTTAAGTGAACTAATGAATTAATCACTAAATCACTTTTTTATTGAAATCGGGCCTAAACCCAAGAAAAGAACCTAAATACAAATTCAATTTTTTTTTTTGGTATTGAACTCAACTTGGTAAAAACAAAACAGACTAACTACTACCACGGGTATACTACACCCTATATAAATCAACCAAAATTAACATACTAGCTATGGGAGGAGGGAAATCAAAGAACATGGTAACTTCATTGGAGTCTAAGATGAAGTTAGCTAGACAATCTGCAACTCTGTTCCTTCTCCGTAGATGTGCCTCACCTCGACCTCCTAGTTCCGGTTCAATAAGCTCCTTATCCTTCTAATTTTCCGAGCAAGAAGAGGATATCTCATCAGAGGGTTAGAAATTAGTGCCAGATTGCAGATACCTCAGCATCAATAGCCGAGGCACATTCCAGTCTGGTTGCAACGCCAGCGAACCAACCACCACTATCATTTCTGATAACACCCGCCCTACTAGGCGGACCAGGGTTACCCCTAGAAGCTCCATCAATATTCAATTTGTACCATCGATTAGGCGGAGGAGACCAACCAATTTGACTAATTACCACATCATTGGTCCTGTGAGAGTGTAACATCCTTGTTAACAAAGCACTTATAAGTACTAAGCTAACTAGGATGTTATGCTTTAGTCATTATCTTTGTTAGTTAAAAGCCTGTAATAGTAAAACTAGGCATTGAAAAACAAACACATTCATTGAGACTTAACACAAGTACATAGTTCATACAAAGATATTAACAAAAGATAGAAATTCAAATAAAAACATATAGATAAAACTAATAATTATTCGCGCTAGCAGATGGTGCGGACGAAGCTTCGGAAGGGTCCTCCTCGGAACTAGTCGAAGAAGTTCCTTGAACAAAAGGAGCAAGAACTTCTCCAAGTGGTCCCGGATATGGGTTGGAGTTGATGGAAGACGTATCATTCTGCAGTGATGAGTTGATAGGTGAATGGTATGGTAAAGGTGAGTATTGAGGGGTGTGAGTCGGTGAAGGTGGAGGATTAGGATGTAAATTTGAAAGGGAGAAGTCATATGGGTCCATCGGGTCAAATGAAGGGCTTAGAAGGGGTTCTTGGAAGGATTGTTGGGGTAAGAAGTAGAAACGGATACGTGGGCTTCCAGCTATGTACAAGTTTCCATTCG
>JASCZI010151419.1:0-40363 GCA_036250425.1 Stylosanthes scabra
TATATATATATATATATATATATATATATATATATATATTTATGAAAACATTTTAGTTTTATTTAGGTCGTCTTATATTACTAATACCTGTTTAACACTACTCAATAATTTGTTTATTATTAATGAGAAAATTTCATTTTACAATTAATTAAGTTTAATTGTTAATAAGTTGAACAACAAACTTCTTTTCTTAACTATGTTCGATTTTCTGAGTAAATTCGCTCATTTAATTTATCCCTTTTATTTAAAAAATATTTAAAGTAAAAAATTGGTAAATGATAAAATGAAAAAAATATATTGTTATTAAATTCGTATTTTTATAAATTTTATTATATTAATTTGTGTTGTTAACTTTACTAACTTTCTATTTTAGAGGAGTTTATTTCATTTCTACTTGTTAAACCTAAAAAATTAAATTACTACCACTAGTCTAACACTAGAGAGCATTAAGCGCAGCTTTAACAAATAACAAAAAATCTATTGAAATAGACAAATAGTAGTACGTGTTGGGTGATAAAAGTTAAAACCTCTGCCGACCAATGCATTAAGATCTTCATTATTTGTGGTGTTGAAATTGAAATTAAGTCCAAACAATAGAAACAAAGAAAATGATTCCCAACCAACCCACTTCTTTACTTAATTCAAACCCATTGGTGTTGTTTTCTTTCACAAGACACAAGATTAAATATCTCTTTATATATGAATTTGACAGGCTTCAAAAGGCAAGGAGTAAAAAGTGGTATTTCATTTATTGAATAATAATTATACATGTATATTTATTTTTTTAATTAAATTATTTATTTTATATTAAACAGAAGATTATTTTAATATAAAAAAAATTTATTTCGATACTATATATATTTTATGATATTTGACAAAATAATTTTTATTTAATATAAAAATAAATAACTTTTAGTTAAACTTAATTGATAAAAAAATATACATATAGCATTATCGATTATAAAAATAATAATTAATTACTATCTTCATCCTCAAGTATATTTTTAATTAGCCAAAGGACTCCTTCTATGCAATAATAAATAAATAAATTAGTACACATATATTGTTTATTTCTCATGCACATGATTGCATTGATAATGCTAATAATGTATGTTGGTTGTATTTCAAGTAAGATTTTAATTTCATCACTTTGTGTGGAACACAAGAATGTCATGCACTTTGTCATGATCTGTGGCCTAATGAGTTTTGCTTTTTGTGGAGTAGATAGGAATACATAATTACATATATATGTTGTGTAACATTTATTTTTCATTGTGTCCCCCACATAGGGAAAGACAAACTTATGTTAAACTCTAGTTTTATATATCTTATTAATAAATTAAATTAATAGTATATATGTTAAACACTCTGCTTAAACTTGTAATACTCGTGCAAACTTCTTTAATTTGGCTACAATAATAATGATAATATTTAACACTAATTAATCTCCCGACGGATATGAACTCATAGATGATATTAAAAGAAAAAGAACAAAAAGAAATAATTTAGAAACACAAATAAGACCAACTTGAGTTTTCAGTCTTACATCATCATCATCGTGTGTAATAACTAATAAGATATACGTCTCTTATAATGGGGGAATTAAAAACTCCTCATCATTGAAGAATTTTCAACTTGAGCGATACATAAATAAATAAAATAAAAATAAAAATATTTCTTCTCTGATCTAATGTCCAAACTTTGCTACTAGATGATGAATTATCCATTATCTTAATAAAGATTAAAGATTATTAGCCTAATCTTTGGATAGGATCAAATAATTTGGTGTAATTAATTAATGAAGGAGTTACCACTATGATCACGAGAACAAAAGTGACTTTCACCATGCTTTGCTTCACCACATTTGGAAAAACCTAACTAATGCAAATAGTTTCATTATATCCAATTTTCATATGTATGTACGTATGATATCCATTAAAAATTTGTCTTGTATTCTTAGATAAATTTTTACCTTATTATTGCTAGAGAATATAATGTTCATTATTTCCTAGTGTGTAGAATATATAACTGAATAAGATAAAGAAAATTGAATTTTTATACAAAATATGAAAAGTAAATTAAATATGTAAAATATGAAATTACAATAACAAAATTCAAATCGTAAAAATTTTCGATTAAATAGGAATTTTGTTGAATAAATTAACTTATTTAAAATTTTAATATAAAAAAATAAAAATTAAATTGAAATTTTAACCAAATTGTTACTAATAATTAATGACACATATTTTAACTACCCCACTTTGAAAATCCAGTGCATGAACGCTGACATTTAGTTACATTATATATATCTCTATCTATCTATATATGGTTTTCTTATTTTCTAAACAAAGATAATGATTGGTGATCCTCCATTCCATCATCTTGCATATAACCCTAACTCCCACGTCTTCATCATCACTAGTTAAGTACTAAGCCAATTGAAAAAACTATGCGGCTACTTTGGTTTCAGATTATTAAGGTTCATTTCATATTTGACTAAGGAAACGTACTACAATTCTTTTCCTCGTTTTATTAATTTATTGTTATTATTTTCGGATAATGCATGAACATTATTTGAGGAGAGATATCCTATATCATTGAATTTCCCTTTCTTAATAATTGTATATAGATAGTAGCCTTCAAATTATTAGTCTAATATATTTACAATATGGTCATCAAATCATTAGATACATTTAAGAGGGTAAAAAAAGATTAATTAAGGTGACAAGAAAAAGCTAATTTAACTTTATTTCAAGAGTTCTAAAAACATTGTGACATGATATTATATGGTTAGGAATTAGTATCAAAACATTTGTTAGAGATCGATGTTATCTACTTATTATTATTATCATAACAAATTTAATTGGTGAAGGAAAAGAAAAATTGGTTAATTAATCAAGTCGTTGCTCTTTAGGCTACCTAATAATGTTAGAATTTAGGATTTGTAGATTAAAGAAATGGGCAGCTATCTTGATTTTTTTTTTTCCCTTAAGGGATACTTCCTGTTTCAGACATGGAACACATGCTTTCATAACATGGAGTAACATAGCAAACTTCTAATAATATAAATGATAAATGGTTATACATTCTTGCGTACTTGGCTTTCTATTTTCTCTTAGAGAAGAGAAATTGAATTTAGAATCTTCCAACAAGAAGCTTAGGAAAATAACAAATTAAAGGGACATACCAACATACATCTATACTAAGCGTGTTTTATTATTAGAAATATTTCAGATGTTCTAAATTTATAATGATCCAATCATATTTAATTGTTGATTTTAATATGTATATATTTTAAGATAATTTTGTAATTAAAATTACTTAATTATAGTAATAATAATAATGTTAGAACAGTTGAAATGCTTTTTATATTATTATTGGCAAACTAATATGTACTTTGGTTTCTAACAATTGTTGAGCAAATTAAACAGTAGTTGATAAGCTAACTTGATCTGTATGTTGAATATGTGAACGAAGGTCTCAGCCTTCAAGTAACTCTTATTTGATAAAATCAATAGTATATGTTAACTGCCGACTTATATTTGTATTCAAGAATAATTATCATTTTTCAAAAAAAAAAATTTCTTTAACAAATTAAAGAAGGAAACAAAGAAATTAAAGGCCAACGTTCAGATTTGAGTACAATTATTGTTGATACCTCAGCCCCTACCTTCACCAATATGGGGTCTACAATATCATCATTGTTTCTTTGTCAAGCCAACCAACCTATAAGTATTTCTTTATTACTACTATATATTCATATATTAATGTATTCCATTATCAGTTAATTTGTTTTATTCTATAAGTGTGATGAGAATTGCTATAAAATTTTTAATATATATATATATGTTGAATAAATAAATTAAGAAATATTTTTTATGAATTTATTGAAATATATAAATACAACATAGAAATATTAAGAAAATAGAAAAAATAAATTTCAACATAAAAATAAAAATACCTTAAATGAACTTAAATTATAATAAAGATTAGATTATAAGTAAATTTGTGTATACAATTTTTTTTTGATAAATATACAGAGAATCAAAATACTAAATTAATTGGCACGAATTTATTAGGTGTTAATTTTACAAAATTTGGAAATAACAACAAAATAAATTTAATATGATGAAAACTATACCAACATAAGTGACAAAAAAAAACTATATCAACATAAATCAATACAAAATATAACATCTTAAAAAATATACAGCAATCCTATGAACTTGTGTGGTGTGTAGTCTCGGCGACTCCACCGTGTTCCGTCAACGTATGAGTCACACGATGAGAGAGTGTCCCGTAAAAGACGCTCCACGTGTAGGGTCCAACATCATTTAAACTTAAACAATTGAGAAAATACCACTAAACCCCTCAACCCTCGTTGTGTAAACTGTAAAGTAAAACCCCTTTCTTTCAATCTTAAGCATACCCCCACGCCCACGCAGGCCCACCTCCTCCACCCATAATTCAAACCCTCTCTCTCTATAAATATATTCACACACACGAAAATCGTAACTGCCACTGCTCTGCTATTTCTCTTCTCTTCTCAAAGACAATGTCTAACTCTATTGTTTTCTTCTTCTTCTCACTATATTTGCTCTTCATTCACTCGTCAGAAGCCGCTGGTTCCATCGGAATCAACTATGGCAGGGTGGCTAACGACCTTCCTCCGCCATCCCAAGTCGTACAGCTTCTCAAGTCACAAGGCATAACACTTGTTAAGCTCTACGACACCGACGCCGCCGTTCTCAACGCTCTCTCCAACACCGGCATCAGCGTCGTCGTCGCCATGCCCAACGAGCTTCTCTCCTCCGCCGCCGGAGACCAATCCTTCGCCGATAACTGGGTCAAGGCCAACATCTCCGCCTACCACCCCGCCACACAAATCGTAGCCATCGCCGTCGGAAACGAAGTCTTCGTGGACCCTAACAACACCACAAACTACCTCGTTCCCGCCATGAACAACGTCTACAACTCCCTCAAGAAACTCAACCTCCATAGCCAGATCAAAATCTCATCCCCGATCGCACTCTCCGCTCTCTCCTCTTCTTACCCTACCTCCTCCGGTTCGTTCAAACCAGAACTGGTCGAACCGGTCATCAAACCAATGCTCGAGTTTCTCCGCAAAACCGGATCCTACTTAATGGTGAACGCTTACCCTTTCTTCGCTTACGCTGCGAACAGCGATCAAATCAATCTCAGTTACGCGCTCTTCGAGAACAATCCAGGGGTTGTTGATTCCGGTAACGGTTTGAGGTATAACAGTTTGTTCGACGCGCAAATCGATGCGGTTAATGCTGCCACGTCAGCACTCCAATACGGCGACGTAAAGATCGTCGTTTCGGAGACTGGCTGGCCTTCAAAAGGAGACTCGAATGAGGTTGGAGCAAGTGAGCCTAATGCAGCAGCTTATAACGGAAATCTCGTAAAGCGTGTTTTTAATGGGAGTGGGACCCCCTTAAGGCCCAATGACCCACTTAACGTTTTTTTGTTTGCTCTTTTTAACGAGAACCAGAAGCCCGGGCCCACTTCCGAGAGGAATTATGGGCTTTTTTATCCGTCTCAACAGAAGGTTTATGATATTCCTCTGACCGTGGCGGAGGTTGCGGCGGCGCCGACGTCTTCCGTGGGGAAGAGCCAGGTTCCGGTGCCGGTTCCCACGGCTGCGAAGGGGAGCACGTGGTGTGTGGCGAATGGGGAGGCTGCGAAGGAGAAGCTTCAGGCGGCGCTTGATTATGCTTGTGGAGAGGGTGGTGCTGATTGTGGTCCGATTCAGGAGGGTGCCACGTGTTACGATCCTAACACGTTGGAGGCGCACGCTTCTTATGCTTTTAACAGTTACTATCAGAAGATGTCACGTGGATCTGGCACGTGCGATTTTGGCGGTGCTGCTTATGTTGTTACCCAACCTCCTAGTAAGTTGTACTATGATCTTTTTACTAAATTACCATGATCTTTGTTTTTGCAGCATGCATGTACTTGCATCACTTTTTAACTCATTTTTCACGTCTTATTTTATTTTAGCTATATACTTAATCGCTGGTCGCATTGTAGACATAATATATGATAGAACTCAACAACTTCATTTGATCCATATAGCTAACCTCACTTATTGGCACACGGTTTTATTGTTGTTTATTGTCCTTAACTATCGGAATAGGTTCTAGTTAGTAAATAACTGAAATTGTCCATACTGCATGTTTAGGGTTTGATACAAAGAAAATTAATTTTAAAATTCTAAATAAATAAAATGTAGCTATGAATTGTGTTTATGTATGTGATTGATTCTTGTTTAAGTGTGAGTTCTTATTGAAAATGTGTATTTTTTTTTTTTAATGTGATGCAGGATTTGGGAAGTGTGAATTCCCCACAGGGTACTGAAGACGAAGAAGTGAAGATTATTAGATATGTTGATTTGTGTGGTGGAAATTTATTATTATTATTATTATTAGGCATTTTTTTTTTCTTTCTAGATCATATGTTCTTTTTCATGGTAGCTTGGGTTTTGGTGGTGGTTGAGAAACTTGGGTTACTACTTGCTTGCTAGCTTGGTCATTTTTTTCTTTATATTTATGAATAAATATTTATGAGTAGTTCGGAGGATGATCCATTTCGTTGACTCCATCATCATTTATTTGTAATTATCTCGTATCTATATATATTTTTATTTAATTAATGGATATCATAGAATACATTATTTCATTTGGTGTTTTGTTCCTTCTACATGTCCTACTCATTTTTTATAAGACGTTTACATTTCGTTGCATTACGAGACTTGAATTAAGGCCTAATAGCCACTCGTTAATTAATATATGAATATGAATATGAACATTAATAAATAAATAATTGGCGAAAAAGATTGGCAAGTTGTATTGAGGTGAAGCATGCTTCATGTATTGATATATACTCAGAATTCAAAGACCCACTTGGGTGGTTACGTTGTTGCATTTTGCATATCCTCTATGTCTTTTTCGTTGTCCTTTACTAGAACTAAAAATGATTATCCAAGGCAAAAGTTGAAAAACCTTCACCCATATGATCCTATGTAAATTATTCAAATCAATTAGAGCTTGTTCACTGCTAATTGCTTGTGAAAAATCTGATACAAATTATAAATGTGCATAGATAGAACAAAAATAACATGGTTAGTCGGTCCCATATATATTTTTTTTTAATTAAGTATTACAATAGCATTTTTGTATATTACGTATGAATGAAATATATAATGTGCCTTTCGAGGGAGGAAGTTTCCGAAAGAGTCCGAGAACTATTGTCGAGAAAGGGGTTAATACGAGTGATGAATAGTCCTAGAAACTCAGAATTAAGATTATGAGGTTCTAGGTCTAATATGGAGATTTATGGTTAAGAGAATGCGTACTTTGGGAGATTTTTTCCCAGTTTATATAGTGGTAGGTGGTTAGGATTCTTAGAAGATCCTACCATGATCATATCAAATCTTTCCTTATTTGGTTTCATCATTGCCCTTGTGGGCCATATGTTGCTGATATGGGTTGGAATATTGGCCTCTACTGACCGATCCGTAACAGTATCTGAGCAATCACCATGTATTATATGTAGTTTCTAAGTTTTTATTACAAAGTTGAACTAATTCATGATGAACAATAATTAAGATTTTTTGGGGGATCATATTTCAGTTTATTGAAACATGTAAAAAGGAAATTATAAAGTTGAAAATATATGAATATCTATGTATTTTGCTTAACCCATAGCCTGAATGCTTGCTACTTCATACTTCTCAGACTTTTTTTTTTTTTTGGACTTAATACTTCTCAGACTTATCTCAGATTTTTTTAAAAAAAAATTTTATTTGGATTTATGTGATGGATGAGTTTTGCCATTTTTAAGATTTTTTTTTTGTCATGGGCAAGTTTTAAGATTGAATAGCAAATCCTTGTGAGTTGTGCCTTTTACCAAAAGTATAGATTTTAGAACAGAGGCCTTTTAGCCAAAAAACCTTATTTCAATGTTTTTGGTATTTCAGTTGAAACCCAACTAAGTGGGCCTAATGATCTCAATAAAATAAACTATATATATTTTGAAAATTGTCTAATGTATTTAATGGGCCTCAGCCCTACATGCAAAAATAACTTATAATTTCTATATTTTTCCACATGACAAAAGAAAACAATTTTTTTTTTAAAAAAATGAGAAGGAAGAAAAATGAAAATAATGAAGCTTATAGAATGTATAGAGATCCACAATAAATTGGTAATGTAGATTGGGTGCTTATTTTTTATGTCCCCAACTGTTTCACTATAGAAGTTGTTGTTGGAATTTATAAACTTTGTGCAAAAAAGTTAATGAATGGAAACAATATTATATAAAATTTTAAATGCAGCCTGCAAGGTTTTCTATGTACAACTGAAACAAGACGAATCCACTTGCTCTGATAGTAAGAGTGGTTGGTTTGCCATATTTACTCATTCCAATTTCTATCATATATATCCATTTGCGTTTCTCTTTATTTTTTCAATATATATACACTCTTTTCTTAAATTTCTAAAAAAGAAAAAGAAAAGAAGTTATGTGACACGCTTAATTATGTGTACCAGTCAATTGGCAAAACAAGTTGAAGATATTATGATAATAATTGCAACTTTAATCAAATAGGGTTCTCCTAAAGTGGTCAATTTTTTTTACCATTTTACTTTTGCATACCAAATTCATTCATCTGAAGAATTATTAGTATAGAATTAGAAGTATTTCAAGTGTCTAATTTATATAATTCAATAATTTCAATTCGTTATTTTAATTATAATATTATTTTAAAATATATACATATTAAAATAAATAATTAAAGATCCCTTGATTATTATAAATTCGAAATATTTGAAATTTTCGATACTATTAGAATGTATAATATAAAAAGGGCAATTCATCCAAATAAATAAATTGAAAGAAAAAATATCATATGGTCCTAAATTGGATTTTATGGTCAATTTTCTTAAAATATATCTATAATCCGAGAAATCCCATATATTTTTTTTATAATCCATTAGATCCTTCCACAAATTATATAAATACGTTTTATCACAAATTGATTATGAAATCTAATTTAGAATAATATGATATTTTTTTCTTCCCATTCGTTTATTTGAATGAATTGCGCATGAAAAAATGCAGTTATAAAATGAATCAAGAGGCCAATAGAGATTCCAAACTCTCTCCATATATATTTTCCTACACGGAATTCTAAATACTTTTCATATTATTGAATTCTCCTTCATAAATTAAGTTTGTAAACGAAACTACTTTATGTATTTAATTCCAAGCATTTACTAGCACTATCAAGTTTTATATACAATGACAGAACTAACAGAAAAAGGTAAAGAACAAGGATGCTATAAAAATATACAACTTAAATAGTTTTAATTTAAATTTGTATGAAGTGTTATTAATAATATAGAACCAACTATCTACCTACACATAAATTCTTTTGATTTATTGATCATCAAAATTAAACACATATTACTTTAAAAGTCTTATAAATACAAATATTTATTTGAATAACAGTGATGCCCTAAATTAGTCTATAAGAAATTTTGCTTTGATTAATTAATTTCTAAAAAAGAAATTTATACATTGTTAGTTCTTTGATTTTTAGGATAATAGACAAATTCCTAATAAACCAATCCCCTTATCTTTTAAATTTTAGAAATTTAATAATCCCTCAAATATATTATTTTAAGAAAAACAAAAGACTAATTATAAACTAATATTCTTAGAAAAACTAATTTTTCAACTTATTTTTGTTGAAAGGTAATTTTTTAGTAAAAGAATTGATTAACAACATACTTACAATTTCACTCATTTTAATATTCTATATTTATTATTTCTTAAGAATTTATTTTTAATACACTGTCGGTATAAAAATATTTTACATATGTATCTAATGAAATAACGTAATATTTGTAAAATAATTTCATTTTCTATTGACCCGTAATCAATTATTTAAAAGAATAGTTATAATTGCGCGATTATATAAAATATTTTGTACTGTCAATACATCAAAATTAAACTCATTTGGTAATACTATATAATTGATGAAAGATGTTATTTGATAATAAATTTTAGTGCATATAAAAGGTGACCAATAATTATTTTGAATCAATTTGATGAGAATTGCATGAAAGAAAGGAATTAGGAAAAGTTTGAATGAAATGGGGTGGTGAGTGATGAGTGGTGAGGATTGAGGAAGTGAGCATATTAGTATTAGTGGCGGATTGATGGAATAATAATAATAATCATTATTACTAATAAATAAATAAATAAATAAATAAAAGAAGGTGTAACCGACCAAAGAAGAAGATGGGATATGTTGCGTAACAAATTGCGCGGGGGACGCATCATTTTCCCGCGCATTTGAAAGAAAAGAAAAGAAAATTCAAGAAAGAGAAAGGAACGAAGGAAAGAAGGAAGGCGTAGGCGTAGGCGTGTGTGTCCGAAAATGATTCGTTTTCCGAGGCAAGCAGCCACCAGCAACTGCCGTGCGCGTTTCGCAAAACCGAACCGGTCCCCACCACCCTCAACTTGCACTCCTTCTCTCTTATTCTGCACCGCTATCAACCTGCATTTACATGCACCTTTATTTAACATTAATAATACCCAAACCCAATTCTTCATTTCTTCCTCTTTAAAAAATATTCAATTTTATTATGTTTTTATAATTTAAATTTTAAAATTCGGACTTTATAATATAGGAGAATTATCTGATATCGCGTTATATCAATATTCTACTGTTTTTAGCAGTTAATCTTAATTGATCAATATATAATTAAGATCAACAATTAAAAGTACTGAAATATATATGCCGTGATTTATCGGATAATCTTTCTATAATATAAGATTTAAATTTTAGAGTTTAAATATTGTTTGATTTTTTTTGGAGCTTGTTGATATTCATTCTTGTCATATCAACATTTTATTTTAGGTGAATACTATGGTGAAGAGAACAATAATAAAGAGATGAAGATTTTTTTATGAATAGTTGAATTTCAATCATGTAAAGTATTTTATTTTATTTTTTATTTTTTTAAATAAAAGTAGTACAACTTTTCATTCTATGCATGGTAAAACCTCTTCATCATAGAATTGTCATTTATTTTATCATGTCAGTATTTAAATTGTGTCGTCAATCTTTGACAAATTAAAAGTTTTGGTAAAAGAATAAGAATTTAATTTTGATGCACTCACGGTGTAAAGAGTTTTATACAGTTATCAAATCAGATTCATGCATTTATATAACTTTATAAGTAGTGGTATTTGAAAATTAATTATTTTTTATGATGTGATAAATCTGATTGGATGTATGTGTAAAACTCTTTTACACTGACAGTGTACGAAAATTAAATTTAAAAAATAAACAGCAAAATTAAATAATTTTTTTGGTTATTATAATGGGGCAAACTAAAATAACATTACTTTCTTAAATTTATTTTTTATAGTTTGTATTTTATTTTGTTAGACTTTTATCTCTTATTGATTTTATTGAAAAAAATTTATTGGCTTTTTAGCATAATTGTATCCTACTTTTATTATTTGACAAAGTTAATATAAAAATAAAATATTCTTGTTGGTCTCTAAGCTTTTTTTTCTTTGTAGTTAACATTGTTTAATGAATTGAAATTGCAAGAACGATTCTTAAACAATTAAAAATTAAACACATTGGGAGATAATTTTTTTCTTATAAGTTGAGGACTAATAATTTTAGATTGAATTCTATTTAAAAGTGTATTGTTAGTTAATGAGTTAGTTAGTTAATGAGTTATTGTATATAAAAAATAAAATTTAAACATCCAATACTTATTTAAAAACCTAATAAACTAATTCTAAACAAATTAAATCTCCAATTCTAGTCGGCTGAGGAAGCTATAATTTGAAGTAATTAGGAATAAGAAATTGTTGAGTTTGAAATAAAGATAGAATAGAGTAGAGTATGGAGGATTAGAAGATGAAGTAATAGTGTGTGGGAAAGAGTGAAGCAATTTGGGTTGCTGTTATGTTATCTGAGTTATGGTCATGGAGACAAGATCCTTAGTCCCCACCCAATTTAAAATTGAAATATTGTGGGCCCCACATTCCCACCACCCCAAATCAATTTCATTGCTTCCACCACCCATTACCAAACAACTGAACCAACCCACCACCTCTTTTCCCTTCTCCATCCTCATCCTCATTCTCATCCTCTTCTTCATCCTCATCTTCCATCCATCTCTTTATTTTCAAATTATAATTTATAACTAATAGATTTTATTAGTGATGCTTATGCTGATTTAGCCAAACCTAATGTCTTTTAATTAAATGAGTTATATAATATTTATTAAATTTATAAGTTATAGTTTATATGACACTAAAAAATACTTATATTGCTTATAAATAAATATTTAAACTTACATTTTCATATAAATATTCCAAAAAAAAAAATTTATGTACAAATAATTGATATTTGGGACTCATGTTATTTATATAAATTCGAAAATGAATAAGAGAATTCCAAATTGAATAAGAGATTTTTTAACATATTAAATTGTAAAAATAAATTTGAAAATGAATACCTTAAGAGGGGTTATTATTGATATCTTAAGAAGAGTATATATGTATTTAAAAAAAAATGAAATAAAATGTTGAAACATGCATCAAAATAAAGGTTTATTTATATAAACATATTAGAAACATACATATTATATAAATAGGAAAAATCTTAAGTACGATATATCGATATATTGATAATATTTTATCATTGATTTGAATTAAAAAAAATATAAAAATATATATAAATCAAGATTACGGTTATAAGATATTGGTATACGAATATATTGGTATATTTGAAAATCTTCCATAAAAATGTGTTTTTCTTTCTTTCTCAATATTTCAAAAAAAAATGAATTAGCTTAAAAATAATTTACTTTCTTTTTCATATATATACTCTGTATATTTTGATTTTTTCTTTGTACAAAGGCATATTTTGATTTTTAATATGTATTAGAATAAACACAAAAAAAAAAAAAAGGAAAATGATATGGAAGAAAGAAGGGGAGGTGTGTGGGGAAGCAATGATAAAGAAGGGGAGGGTACAGGTTACAGGTTACAGGCACAGGTGTGGGTAAGAAATGCCTCGATGACCGAGTAACT
This sequence comes from Stylosanthes scabra, assembly GCA_036250425.1. Taxonomy (NCBI): domain Eukaryota; kingdom Viridiplantae; phylum Streptophyta; class Magnoliopsida; order Fabales; family Fabaceae; genus Stylosanthes; species Stylosanthes scabra. The sequence continues at coordinate 13,153 of JASCZI010151419.1, forward strand.
GGGACCCACCTCCCTTTGTTGCTACCTTCTTGTCCACCCATTACCCCACACCCAAACGTGACACCTGTGATCTCACCCCCCAAAAACCATATAAAACTCCTTTTTATTCAACCGATTCGAACCAAATACTTTATATTAGACCGGTTTAGTATACAGTAAGGTGGAACTCAATAATTTAATTATATTATGAAAAAGTTATCTACTAATCTATCACTATTTGTAAAAATTCGTATCTAATATTTCATATATTTTTCATTTTATTATCCTAAATAAATTTTATTATTATTATTATTATTATTATTATTATTATTATATTACAAAATAAATTATTCTATTGTGTCATTTGATTATTCTTATATTTACTATCATATATTCTTGAAATAATTTTATATGAAATATTAGTTTTGACTAATTATTTTATTGAAACTAAGGATAAAAAATGTACATATATTATTTATTTATATTTTTCTTTGAAATATTTATATTCACCTATTCTAATTCTTAATTTTTTATATAAATTTCAATAGAGTATTTTTAACTAGTGTCTAAGGACTATGGTTAAAATTTATAGTAGTAGAGATCTTAAAATTTTTTTGGTATATCTAATAATGAGTTAAATATGTAAAATTTGATTATCTAACTAAAATATTTATTTTAAGAACCTTTTATAAAATTCATGTGAGAATAATAATATGTTTGAAGGGCATGGCCTTCAATTCTAGGGGCTGTGGCCTTGGGAAGAAGGGAAAAGGGGGTGGGTGTGTTGAGTTGGTCAGCTGCGGTAGGGTCCACTTTAGGGTTGGGGATAACAATGAGCAATTCATGTGATGGTCAACCACCTTTGGCCTACATGCTTGAGGGTTATGACCTTCCTCAAAGAGATGAAATCATGCTCATTGGGTCCCATCACTCATTCATTTGGTTATCATAACCTTGTGTTTTAGGGTATGTTAAATGTTTTTTATGGTGGTAACTAACAATGTTTTTACCATGTAGGGAACAACATTTCAAGTAGTCAAATTTGGCTTTTTTATCTATTAATTATTATTAAAATAAATGAGTTATTTAATATGTAATAAACATATAATTATAGACATAATATAATATAATATAATATAATATGTTAAATTAAATAAAATAATTTAATATTTGTATTTCTCTAGTATTACTCAATTAATTTGATTGTTAACTCGGTGTTAATAACTATATTTGTAAAGCCAATAAAGGTTGGTCCACTTGGTAAGGGATCAGCTCATAACCCACAAGGTCGTGAGTTCGAACCCCGCTGCCGATGTGAGAATCTTGTTAGCCATGGGGACTGTCCTAGCCTTGGTGAGCCCCGAGAATCCAACTCACCTAAACTAAAACTTTTGTTCACAAAATAACTATATTTGTAATAGTTTTAATTAACCTATGCAATTAATATGTATGTATAGTTGGAGGTATTTCCTCCATTTTCTTCGAAGTAAGTTTTTTATACTCAACTAATAAATATACCTTTAATTATTGCATATGTTTTAGTTTACGGGCCTTGTTAAATAAACATTACAATTTACAAGGGATGCACCTTAGCGTCTGATTTTTGTTTAGCACGATTATTTTGCTGCTATCTATAATCACATTACTAATCAATTTCGTGACGATATTGTATAAGCATTTAACATAACTATCATGAAATTTTAAATATGACGAGGATGTATTTTGCAATGATTTTCTTAACCATCACCGTGCGCATAATCTTGAGTTACCGTTGTTTTTTGCGGCGAATATAAACTGTCGTTATTTTTACTCGCAAAAGTTTAGAGTCAAAAAGTTATATTTGTTCATTTAACATATTGTTTGTCTTTGTCTTATTATTAATACGGTTCATTACTTCTTAAAATGTTATTTAAAATGATTTTAAAAAATTTATAATGTTATATGTTCAAATACAAAATAAGTATCTATTTATAATTTGAATTTCAGAATTTCCTTTCATATCATGATGACGTAGTTAAATTTTCAAACCCTTAAATACATGGTTTCATAAAACTTGATTTATCTCAACAACACAACATTATTGAGGGTACTCGAATGCTTACTTCAATCATAAAAAAAAAGTCTACATAAAAAAAATTGTACAAAAAATATTTTATATATCGCTTGAAATAATTGGCATCCCTTCTTTTATGGCCAAAATTGTTGCACATAGAAATCTATATTATTATTTTTATAAGGTTCCTCTCTCCTATTATTGGTTATTTTGTCTTCACCATATACACACAATTCGAGCCCAAAAGTGATAAACTATATTCCTTTCTTTCGAAGGAAATCCTCTAAGCCAATCTTAAATTTAGGCTATAAAAATTTGTTTTTTTTTTTTAAATGAAATTGTAATTTTTTTGAAAAAAAGTGAAATTGTAATTGCCAAATGGCCAAATTTATTGGATTTGCATTAGTAATACGGATTTGGTTCCTTAATCAATTTTGGTGTAAAGAAAATGACATATATTATATTTAATTTATGGGTGATTTGAAATTTTGATTTGGACAATGTAGAGTAAAACAATTAGAAGACTTTTATTCAAGATTCATAAGATACATTTTCAATAATTCACACACCTTTAGTCCTTTATTTCATTTATTATTTAAAAAAATCATATGCTAAGTTTAATGTTGATTTAATTTTATTTTTATTTTTGCAGGTGGAAGGCAACAAAGTTTAATTACTTCAGTTTGAAGCCAATGATAGCTGTAGTTTAACTTGTTCTCTATTGGCAAATTGTGTTCTTAATTAAACAATATATTCTTTACAAATAATTATCTTAATCAAGATTTGAGAATATAATCCTTGAGTCTTAGAAAAGTAAACTCATCCCAATTAAGTCAAACTTGTTAGCTTTTGTGAAAAATATAATCATTTATCAACTTAATTTCTTTGAAATAAATGTTACTATAATATAATATTAAAATTTCTATGATTTAAATATTTAGAATTTGATCTTTACTGATTAAATTTTTTAACATAAGATAAACTAAGAAAAAAAAAAGACCAAAATAAAATTTACACAAATCAAAAAAGTTCTTGCATGAAAAACATAATAAAAATATAATTATCTATATATTTTTTTTTGTTTTCTTAAACTTGAATTAATAGTATAATATATTTTGATTCATCAAAGATTCAGCCATTGGAACTTGGAAACCACATGTCAAAAATTTTTTTTTTTTGGGACATTAAGTCATGTGGACATGATTCATGCATCCAAATTTAGAAGCTAAACCAAAACCCAGCAAAATAATAATATTATTACTTACAACTACAGACACTATCCTTAAGGAATTAAAAAATGAAAAAGATAAACACTTCAAATCTTCAATTAAAGTTTTGAATAATTAATAAAGGAATTAAAGCATACAAAAGCAAGGTGCATGCAGGCTTTGGTTATTTGGTGCAACCGTTTTCACAATTTACAATCTTACTTTTTGTAATTCAATAATAATGACTATAGGGTAATAAAACAATATATAGTGTACCAATGTTCCCTCTTTTTGAAGCACTTAGTAAAACTCTCTAACTTCATAGATACCCCATTAATAGGTCTTCTAGTCTTGGATTAAGATTAAAGGGGTGAAGATCTATTTGAAGGAGTTGGAGGAACAACTCATGAATTTTAATTTATTTGAAAATATTACATATAAATTTACAGACAAATTTTATTATATTTATTGACGGATTTTTTGTTATCGATAAATTTACAGATATAATTTGTCTATCGATAAAACTCTGTATGTAATTTAAATTAAAAGTATAATTCCCATATTTTAATGGCAATTTTAGTATTGGGAAAGTTTTAATATTAATTTCAATGTATTAATATCGTAAAAAATTTTTTTTAAGTAATTATTTAATTAATTTTATGTGTTTAAATAAATTTTTTTATTATAAATTTTAAAATGAGTTATTTTTACTTTCATGATGATATAGAATTAAATATATGTGATGTTTTATTTTACATTTTTTTAGTGTATTAAAATGAAATCAAGAGTTTGATTTCGCATAAACATACTCTGAATATGTAGATGTTTTTTGAAATTAAAAAATGAAGTCGATCATCAGCAAATCATAGAACATAAACATTTACTTAGTTGAAATTAATTAAGATGTAAAAGAAAAAACTAAAAGTATAATTTTTTAGAAAAAAAAAAATAGTCAAATTTAGGAAGCTATCAACAATTCAATAAATGACCGCACTTACAAAGGTACAATAAGTCATTAACATTATTGAAGGAGGCAGATAATAACTTAACACACTAAGTTACTCCATGGATTAATTCCATTTGGATTATACTGAGGACATTATATTATTCTATCTTAATTGGATTCTGATATGAATACTTAATAAATAAGGATTTTCTATTTTGAAAATGAAAATAATCCAAGAAAATAAAATTTAGGTCAGTATGATAATGAAATACCTAGTTTCTATTTTTAATACAAATATGATACTATTATTAAATACAATAATTATAGGTCAACATTTATTTTGAATTTTTTTATCAATTAAATTTAATTAAGTTTTTTCTTTTATGTAAAATAAAAACTATTTTAATATTAAATGAATAATTGATATAATATATGTAATTCTCTTTTTCTTCGTTGAATGGAAAGAGTAATGCAAGCACTTCACTTAGCCGAACGTGATATTAATTAATCCTTGTTTAATTAATTAATTATTAATTTAATTTGTACAAATAAAGATCATATAATACAGACAGGGTTAGAGAAAACGGGTAAAGGTTTCGTACCAAAAAATGAAAACAGGTTCACACGGTAGTTACACATATGTATATTTTTTTTAAGATTGGTTCACACCACCAATAAAAATGACTCCATTGAAAATCACAATTAATTAATTAATTAATTAACAATGAAAACTTTTTAGCCGGCTGTGATTGTGAATGAATGGCATCACGCATGCCATTGCCATAAGGAAGGTCGTCTCTTTCTTTTCCTTTTTGCCGAAATAATTGAAAATTAATTGATAAAAATTTGCAAACTTATAATTTTCCCCCTTTGATCATAATTACTATATATTCATTTTCTTTTGCATAAAAATTACTATATTTTCTACACTATAATATGAATAATTATTAAAATTTAATTTTCATATATGGTTAGTTTATAGAATTTTATAAAGACAATTTGCTGTGGATTATAGTATAAAAAGTAATTAATTTTTAAATTTATTATTTAAAATCAAAATTTATAAGATGAATATTACAATGTCTAAAAATATTTTTCTTAATTTAACAAAAAATTAAGACTTGATATTTTATTAAATTTTTTTAAAAAATATTTAATATTTATTTTAAAATTTTTTGACAAATTCGACAATAAAATTAATAAATTACAACATGGTAAAATTGGCCAATTTATAAATTTAATTGAATAATTTTATATGTATATTGTCAATTATTTAAGTTAAACTCTAAGTATAAAAATGAAAAAAAAAAAAAAACCCTCTTAAGTATAAAATTTTTACAAGCAAATTTTAGTCAAATTTAAGACAACAAAAAAATTTAGTCAAATTTCTATTATTTTCCTTGAGAAAATAAGAAGTAAAATTTATGGATTATTAGAAATGGAGGAAGAGTGTTTCCGAAATCAAAATCTATTGCTTCTCACGTAAGAAAATTTTGTTTATTAAGATTTAAGATACAGATACGATCATCTCATCTCATCTCATCTCTGTTCCATTCCATATTTTTTTTTACCTTGTGTGTGTGCCCACTTCCCACTGAATCATAAAAGCAGTGATAAAAAGATCAAAAGTAAAAAATAAAAAATAAAAATGAAAGAAAAGAAGAAAACACAGAGAGATATGATATCATGAAAGAGACCTTACCAAATCAAAAGTACAGCATACCAACCAAACGCGTTGCAAAACTCAAAACATTTTTTATTTTTTTACCCTCCAAAATTAATACAAGCCCCACAAAGTACGAGGGCATTTTGGACATTTTACTCGGTTCTTCCTCCTTCTTCATGAATTGAATGAGGTATGAACAAAAAGCCAAAAAATTAATAAATACACGTGATTTGCAAAATAAAAATATTATGAATGAATATTACTACTACTATATTTGAAGATAGGCACTTAATTATAAGTTATTGAATTTCCATCAAATTTTTAGTAATAAAATTTGAGATGATTCCATTGGAATAAATGAAAAATATTGTTAAGGAGAAGAAGAAAAATACAAAAACAAAAGGATAAAAGAAAAAGCAGGACAAGAGGTCAGCCTGAGAAGGAAGGTCGAAGCCCCCCAATAAAGGTAAACCAAAAAAAAAAATTCTTTTTTATTTTTTAAAAAAATTAAGAATTAATTCAAAAAATAAATAAATAAATAAATAAATAAAAGAAGAAAAAAGAAATGACATTACAGACAGACACGGCCAGAGAAAGCCACAGAGAAGAAAGAAGCTAACACACTTTGACATCCAAATTTTTATTAATAAATTTTTTTGGTGTGCATCAAAACCACATACACCACACCACACCCAACAACAAAGCCTAAAGAAGAAGAACAAGAAGAAGGAGAAGGAGGTTCTTCTTTCTCTCTCTCTCTCTCTTTCTCAAATCAGTGTGAACGACCCATCATAATTTCAAACACTGAAATGCTTCTTTGATTTCAAAGCTTGATTCTTTTCACCTTTTCCCAATCTGGGTTCCTCTTTTTTCCTTCAAAAACATCACCAAATTACTAATCATTTCATTAAGCCATATCCATCATCGCCATGGGAAGAGGCAGAGGAGCTGCGGCTCTGAAAACTGCGGCGGCGGAGATGCCGGTATTGAAGGAAGTTAGATACCGTGGTGTGAGGAAGAGACCATGGGGAAGATTCGCCGCGGAAATCAGAGACCCATTGAAGAAAGCTAGGGTTTGGCTCGGAACCTTCGATTCCGCCGAGGAAGCTGCACGCGCCTACGACGCCGCCGCGAGGACCCTCCGTGGACCGAAAGCCAAGACCAACTTTCCTCTCTCTTCTTCTCCTTTTTGCTACCAGAATAATCCCCATAGCGCCGTCGTGGATCCGTACTATTACGCCGCCGTGAACGGCGGCGCTCACGGCGGTGACGGCGGCGGGTTTCAGGAGAGTCCGGTGAACCCTCAGAGGCCGACGTGCAGTGGAATGAGCAGCACGGTGGAATCGTTCAGTGGACCGAGGAATATGACGGCGTCGCCGTGTACGGCGGCTCCGGCGACGGCGATGGTGGCGAAGAGGTACCCTAGGACTCCGCCGGTTGTTCCAGAAGATTGTCATAGTGATTGTGATTCTTCGTCGTCGGTGGTTGACGACGGCGATAATATTGTTTCGTCGTCGTTTAGAGCGCCGTTGCCGTTTGATCTCAACGCGCCGCCGTTGGAGGGTGGGGATGATGATGAGCTCCGATGCACCGCTTTGTGCCTTTGAATGATTTCTATATTTGAAGAAATTATGACTTTTAATATTTTTTTTCCTTCTTATCTCTATTAAATCTTTTTTTTTCTCTTCTTCTGTTATTATTATTATTATTTTTTTCTATCTGTTATGATGCGGAAAGAAAAAAAAAACAAAAAATTAAATGAATGATGATCAGACATAAGATTATGGTAATATGATCTTAATTCTGTGAGATTAATTTCCTTGATGGATTGGATCGTTATTTTTTCTTCTTTTACTTTCTTTTTTTAAATTTCTATTAAAAAAAAAAGAGAAAATGTTATGATCTTGATAATTTTATGGATTGGAATTTGTTAAGGATATGTATGTATCTAAATCTAATCTAATGTGGGTTTGCATTGAGTTATTTCATCTAATACTTGTTAAAAATTGCAAGTGTTACTCTAATAAAGTTAGATTAGTGTTGATCCCTAAATATTTTTAGGAATGTTAGTTTCTATTTGTAGCTTCTATCAATTTTGGTCTATGCTGAATTTCCAGCAATGTGAGATTGTTTTTGGATTTAATTTAACATTGGGAAGATCATGTATGGTTTAGAATGATGAGAAGGTTCAACATAAATTTTCCATTACCATTTTTGGTTTTGATTTTTTGTTTTACTTTATGGCTAAGTCTAATTAGTTGAAGGCCTTCCAAAAATCAATTTGGGTTGGTTTAGTATATTAAGCAAGTGTTGAAAGTTCGAATAATATATTAAGCAAGTGTTGGAAGTTCGAATTTTGTCTTGTCATATCGTAATTCAGTGGCCAGTGATAAATTCTTAAATAGAACTCAATATCGTAATTCAGTGGCCAGTGATAAATCCTTAAATAGAACTCAGTTCAGATCCGTGGATAATTAGTTCTCAACTTATCGTCTAGAGGACATTTTGAGAGAAAAAAAATTGAAGGCTTCCAAAGAAACCATGGTTGATTAGTGGGGAAGTGGTTTTTTTTTTTTTTTCATTTCTTATTTTGGGAGCAATTGTAAAAGATAAAGAACTACTATCATTTTGCCTCCTTAGCACTCAAGGGGCATGGTCTCAAAGGGTGTAGATTTTCAGCATGAATGATTAGATTTGAGAGAAATTGATCCCCCCCTTTCATCCTCCTCTTTTCATATTTTATTTTTAAATTTCTTTATTTTTTTTTCTTCTAAGAAATAATAATTTCTTATGTTATAAAAGTCATCAAACCTTGTAAGAAATGAATATATATTTGGTGGAATTATTGGCATCTTCTTCACATGAATTAAGTTCTAAATGATAGCTAGGTGGGTGTGTAGTCCACCAAAATGATTAATTGGAGTGATTTTTACTTATATCATTCATGGCTTAATTTTAGAATTTGTGTTTAGAGTATATGGTTTAAATAAAGGATTCAATTTTAATATACTAGTGAAAATGATCGAAAAAAAATATATTGATAATGAAAATAATTTTTATACAAGTAGATAATATTATGTCAATAAAATAACTTTTTTTTTTTATCTATCTCGTGATTAATTATCCAAACGACCAGATATGATTACATGATTGTATAAAAAATCTTACATTGTTAGTTTATTAAAATTAAACTCTTAAATAAAAGGTAAAAAATTAAAAATGAAATTTTACTTTGTTAATTTTTTTTTATAAAATTTTAAAAATAAAAATAAAAAGTCAAACATATACTTAGAGAATTTTCATAAGAAATTTTATAAGCAAACAACATTCTCAATAGATATTGTGTTGTATTCAAAAATTGAATTTGAGATTATTTGAGATAAATAAAAGAGTTTTTGACATTCTAACTTACCAAGAGTTGTTGCAAAGAAAGGAATATACAATTCCTCTCACATACAATACAATAATAATGGTTTTTTATCATCATTCTAGACATGGAATCAAATTCCAAAAGAATGGACCTAATAATAATGCTATTGAAATGTGATTAGGCTTCTACATTAAATTGATGTCTAATTTGAAGGTTGATCCTATAAAATTCCATAGGAAGGAGGGTGCTGAGTTTGTGAGACGGTGTTTGGATTGGTTTATAAGAAAGAAAAAGAAATTTTGAGTTTCCTTGAATTTTCGTGTATCATTTCATTCATTGATTTCATGGATACCCCACTCACTCATTGTTATGTGCGTGACTCTTCTAGACTCCACGGAAATGCTTATTATTGCTTAGCTATTGCCCTAGTTTATGTTTTAGGGTTGTGAAAATTTTTGTTCCTATTTTTTTTATTATATTATTTTTTATATGAATTTTTTTAGGTTAAATTACTTTACTCTTCTTTTTAGTTTCATTTAATTTTTAATTTGATCATTATATATTTTTCTTTTTTTAATTAAACTCCTACATCATATCAAATTTTATAATTAAGTATATATCATAATAAAAATGTTGGATACTACGAAATATTTCGTTATATTAATGTATATTCATTTAAAATTTGTATTCTCAAAAAATATATAATTGTTTTATGTAATTACACTAATACCAAAAAATTAATTAATGAAATAATAATCTCTTTCAATTTTACCAATATTTATGAAAATAACTTGTTATCTATCGGTATTTTCTTTATCATCCTTAAACTTTGTTATTATTCCGTGAAAAAGGTTATGTAATAATTATTTTTTTTACTTATCTTATATTTGAGCTAATATTAATCAATCTTTTATTTAGACACAAAAAAAAATCAATCTTTTATTTCATTTTACTAAACATATTAGCTTCCTAGTATTTTTTTATTCTTTTTAACATTTAAATTATATATTTTTAAGTTAAAATAATATTATTAGCACTCCTAATTTTAATAATTTCATTTGTAACAATATTTTCTTTTTTGTTATTACCATGGCATTAGTTATAACTAATGATATTTAATTAGTATTTAGATTTAGATATAAAATGCATTTTTAGTGCACAATAACGATTAACGGCATAGGGATTTTCATCAAAGTCAACGCCATTGCTAATGGCAACTTGATCAAACACATAAACACTGTTTGAGGTGACTCATCATTGGCCTTCAACTTAGCAAAATGCTGCCATGAACTTGCCCACCTTATTGCCACTCATTCCATTTTCTAATTTAATTTAGAGTAAACACCTAATCTGGTTCTGATCTTTTTTATTTGAACAAGCTCATTTTTAATAATTCAAAAACTCCAATTCGACTCTAATCATTTAAAAATTGGGATAAATAGATTCTTAAAACCGGTTTATCAATCTTAAATCCTAACTTCACAAATCGATTTTAAGTGTCTATTTGTTCTAAATTTTAAATGATCAAGAGTCGAATTGGGATTTTCGAATCATTAGAGGTGTGCTTGTCCAAATTGAAAATAGTCAAGGGTCGAATTAGATGTTTACTCTTTAATTAATACAAATCATACACAACATCTCTATCTTAGGGTTCATTATTGCCACAAGAATGTAATCTTTATTCTTCGTATTAACATACAAGCACATCTTATAAGAAAGTTTCAAATATACTGGAACATTTGTATTTCAATAATATTTAGTCGTTAATTTTAATTGATGTATATTTTTAAATTAAACTTAATAGTTAAAAATCATTGATTAATAATATCTCGATACACTTGAAACATTTTCATCTTATAATTTTCATACATCATTATGATTTAGATGGTATCACATTGAAGGAAACTCATTAAAATGGAATAAAAAGTATGAAATTAGTGGGTTTAATTGTATTCCTTATTGATTATTAAGGTTTTTTTAATGATTTTTATTTTATATAAATATTTTTGTAAACACTTAATTTTAATATACAAAGTTTTGACTTTGGATCCGTGTTTTCTCTTTGACCTAATTTATTTATTCTAATTAAAGAAAGAAAAAGATGATCATACAACTTATTGGTGGAAAATTGGGAGGCATGAAATAGTGAGTTCTCATTGTGCTCCCAACAAAATCATCCTTCCACAGTTGTTATCAATTTATATATATTTATTAGTGTGTTAATAGGCAAAGTACATTTATTAATTTATTATTTTTTATAAAGTAAATGTGGATATTAATAACAAATTTAAAATTAGTTAAGATGATAAATATATTACACTAAAATTAAAAAAAAAATTGGATTTAACTCTTTGAGTTTTTTTTTTTTTTGGGTTAAAAACTCTTGGACTTAACTAAATAATTTTTACTAAATTATATATAATAATGAATGATATTTGGGGGAAAAACTTGTATACCCACTTTTATCATATTATATATAGTAGATGTTGCTGTTTGGATCAGCCGAGAATAACTCTGTTGTGTCTTCTTCAGCCACACAACACAATTAAAGGAAAGGAAACAATATTAATTCTTGTGTTGTTGTTTATCATATACCTTCTTTTAATGCCTTGTGATTGTATACCCACTAATTCTTGTATTGTATTTGTGTATTAACTTATGCTTATAAAAATGACCAAGAGCCATTGAATTGGTCTAATGATTAATTTATTAGTTGGATTAAACAAGTGTTAGCAATTCAAATTTATCTTGTATATGTATAATCTATTGTTCAATGACAAATTCTTAAATAGAATTCTGATTTGCGATAAATTTGTCATTGATCCGTCAAGTTGAGGAATATTGTGAGCATAAATAAATAAGCAAGTGTTAGGAGTTCGAATCCACCTTATACATACAATAATCCATTGGCCAATAGCAAACCCTTAAATGAGACTCTGATTCACGATGAATTAGTCATTGATCTGTCGAGTTGAGAGATACCGTGAGAATAAATAAATAAATATACAATGACTAGGGTTACATGAACCTTTTATTTCACCAAAAACAAATGAAGGGCCTTAGAGTATGCGTGCCTAAGACTATTAGATGGAACAAAGAATACTAAATACTTGATGCCTATAAAGTATTCTACTTGAGATTGGGACCTCCAATATGGGATTTGGTGGTAGGATTATATAATTCTAAAATACCAAAATAAAGAGGGACATTATCACATGGTGGATTATGGTTAGAGATTGGAGTAGGTGATCTTATTTTCTTAATAAGAAGTGTATTCATTTGGACCACGTCTAATCTCTTATTAGTTAAAGGGTTATTTTTCTTTCTTTCTTTATTTCTTTCAAGGTTGAACAACCATCTGTCTCATATGATGATATCCCTCCACTGTTGTATTACCAATAGATTGGGGTAAGGGGTAAGTGACAAATTTCAGAATTAATTTTGAACGTAGGAGTTGATGCTTGTGAACTATGAAGACATTTGTGGTCCACAAAATCATGATTTTTTTTATTTTGAAGGTCTTTATTTCCATCTTGTCTTTGGTTTTGCATTTATGTAGGCTTGTCTTTCTAGATCCAGGAAAAGAAGAAAAGAGAAGATTTATTGGTTTATTATTGTATAATCACCCTTTTATAATTTTTAAATCTTGAAAAATTATTCTAATGATAAAATTGCTTTTGAATGATAAATTTTTATCAATTGTAATTTCTGGTTGTTGCTAGCAAATGTACCAAAGGGACACGTTATATGTTGATATGACATTATGCACATTAATCATGATTAATTATAAATAAATTATTAAAAATCCTAAAACATACATATTTGGTAAAACTTGTCAAACTTCTATAATCTTTGAGACACAAGTTCTTCTAGGAATCTTTTAATTTTCTTAGACATTTTTTCTTCAGGATTTGGCTGAAGTAACTGTAAAACCATACCCTTCAATAAAATCTTGTTGTATTTCTTATTGAGAGTAATATCTCCCAAACTAAAATCACAACATCTATTTATGAGAGTCACGTTATCCATATCCAAGAGCATTTCAAAACATTTCAAACCATTTACCCCTCATGAAAACTCCAAGGATGCGCCACGAGTTTATGCAACTCACGCTTACAAAAATCCAGAGTTCCAATGAAATAAGATATATCATCCTAGAGAAATGACCACCTAAATTCTATTCCATACATAAACCAACTTAAGCTATTCAACTTCAATCTTATGATCACATAATGTTCTGTGGATCAAGAAGCACAATTACTCAACTGCATAATATGCAATGAAATGCCATTGTAAACTATATTTAAGAAGTAATCACTAACCACCATAATCCAAAATTAACAAGCCAAACTTCGAAAAAAGATTAAAAAAAATTCAGATCCTAAGGTTCAACAGTTGTCACCTGTTGCCACTCGCCATCTACAGCTTCCTTCCATAAGGTAACATTGTTGCTGCCATCCGCCACGGCCAATATATTGCCGGTCAAGGACCATGAAACCCTCCAAACAGGGGTCTTGAAATCATTCAAAACTTTTCCTTCCCATTGATCCCCTTCCTTGGCCACGGTCCATATGATCACTCTACCATCTTGCGAAGCACTGGCAATGGTGGACTTTGGGAGTCCCAAGTTGGGTGCCCAAGCAACATCCCGAACCCAATCCGTATGCTTCTGAAGAGCAGGGAAGCAGTCCAATTTCCATTGCCCGTCGCTGAGCTTCCACACCTTCACGGTATTGTCACAGCCACCCGAGCATAGCTTGTGCATGGGATCTAGAAGGCCGGAACCAACCAGAGCACCAGGCGCTGTTGAGGGAGCCCAAGACACAGAAGTTACGCCAACCGGGTGAGCCTGGTCAATCCTTGAAGTGTCCCACCCACCATCTGGTCGGGCAGAGAACACCGAGATATTCCCATCTGATGAACCACAAGCCAGGCGAAGACCCAACTCATGTGGTGCCCAAGCAATTGAATTAACAGAAGACTTGTGATCATCGAAGACATGAGCTTGAGTCCATTCATTTTGATTACCCTCCTTCCACAATATAACACGCCCATCATATGAACAAGAGGCGAGTAGAGAACCAAATTTTGGGTGAGCCCACGCAGCCTGCCAAACAGGGCCTTGGTGACCAGTCAAGGTAGCTAGATGTTGCGAGGCGTTGTTGGATACCCCAATAATCTTAATGGTGTGATCAGATGAGGCTGTAGCCAGCCTCTTACCGTAGTAATCCATTGCAACATCATGGACTGTGTCTTGATGACCCGTTTCAACCTTTTGAGCAGGCATAGTTCTGCCATCAACACACACAAAACCCACCATTTAGCAGCTTGCTTCAAGTAATATTTTTGCATTGTTCCAAAACTCCATAAATCAAACATGGCGATCAGTCAACAACAGAATCGTAGTATAGCAAAAAAACCATCGACATACAAACAGTTATAATTTTGGTAAATTCGTCAGTATAAAAGAGCCTCTTACAATGATCAAACCATAGATTGGTATATATCAGCAAAAATATCTGAATCTCTAATCTCGTATCCTTAAAATCTTCCACATATTAGTGCATCTAAAAATCAACTCAATCTAAGAAAAAAATGATTAATCTACCATAACTGGAAATGAAACGTGCCAAAACTAGGTACCTTCAACTGAAACAACTTCTTATAATCTACAATAACAATTGACAAAAATAATACAGAAACAATTCCTCCAAAACCCTATGTTCCAAGAGTGGCGTCAAAACATAAACCCTAGGGCAGAATCCACTAATCCAAGCATAAATTTCTTAGCTCAAAACTCATCCTCTTATTGAAAGTAACAATTGGTTCGATACTTGAGATTACCATAACCATAAGCATAACCAAATAATACATAATTGAAGAAAGCTAACGAATAGAAGCAAATGGAAAATTGAAAATCAAAGAATTTAAAAAATAAAAAAAAACTGAACCCTATAAAAAGCGGAGAAGAGGAAAATGCAAAGATCTAAATACGAAATAAGAAAATTGAAGAGATCGAGAGAGAGAGTACCTTGTGATTTGTGAAGTAGAAAGCAGCTGAAGAAGAGTATAAGAGAAGAGAGGTTTAGATTTAGATCTGATGAAATATTATTAATATCTTATTCACACAACAACACAGAACAGAGATCTTTGAAACTAGCTGAAACTTCTACGGAGGAGACGAAGGAAGAAGCTTTAATCTTTTTTGGTCACTTATGATATTTTGGGCCTATTATTTCTGGACATATTTGGGCTTTCTTTATTCATGTAATTTTACTTTTCCTGCTGTAATCCCATTCATAAGCCCAAAATGTTTTTTACCACTCAAAACCCAAAACCCCAAAAATATCTGACATAATCATGCACTTGACCACTTGCACTAAGTCACATGGTGTTAATTTTTGAGTGGGATCTTTTAATTTTCTTTCAAATTTGAATATGTGATTTTCTTCATGGATGAAGATAAGTTATTTTTTAAAGGTAAATTACTTTTTTGTTTTTTCAAAGGATTACACCTTACAGTTTACACCCTCCAATTGTATGAGATTATGATAACGTAATAATACTGAAACATGAAGATCTATTTGTTGGATGTAAATTTTCTTTGTCAACTCTATATATATATTTATGGATGAACGTAATCACGTCATAATCATCAATAAATATAAATGTAGTCACGTCATTCGCTCTGAAATATAAACATCAGTTAATAAATAAAAGGGAAATAAAAAAAACTTGGCCCTTAATGTTTGGCGCCATCACATGAAACTCTCAACTATTCAGTTTGCATTTGGAAAGAAAATAAATATAAATAAATAAAGGATTCGTTAAAGCAGCAAAATAGTGCTGAGTTTCCACACCCAATACGACAGCGCTGTTCGAGCTTATCGACGTCGTTTAATAAATACAGTGCTTTCTATTTTGCCGAACGAAAAATATAAAGAGTAGTAAACGACACGATATCTTAGACTGAATCGCTGCGTTTTCAAAGGCGTTCAAAACGCAGCGAATCGATGGAAATCGACCCGATCCCTATCGGTTCCTGCTCCAAAGAGAACCAGATCATCTACCAGCAGTGGTTCAACTACGCCGATTCAGGTTCGTAAAATTTTCAATTATTTCAGTTCATTTTTTTTTGGTGTTGTTTCTTGTGGTGATGTTCTTGTTCAAATTTCAAAAATCGATGAATTTGTACTGTGGACTGTGCTTTTACTATTTTCAATTCAGATAGCGATGGCCGCATTACGGGGAGTGATGCCATCAAGTTTTTCGCCATGTCCAATTTGTCCCGCCAGGATCTTAAGCAGGTTTCGTAATTTTTGGTTTTTCATTATTACTATTGTTGATTGATTATAATGATAGTGGTTAGTTTCAGCTTAATGTTTGATTAGTTTTGAACTCTTTAGCTTCAGCTTTAGTTAGCTGTCGCAGGCCTAACACAACCCTACATGATTTTTGGCCATGTATGGAGATGCGACACTGTTTTACGATGACTGTCGCAGGCCTAACAACCCTCCTCGTTTATCAGGGCTTGGGACCAGCTATGTAAAACATAGGCCGAGTTAGTTGGGCTTAGCTGATATATGTATACAACTGTTTTCTTCTCAAGTGTTAACTGAACTGTTTATTGTTTGCTCCCATTGCCGAAATTTAAGGTGTGGGCTATTGCGGATTCGAAGAAGCAAGGATATCTTGGCTTTGCAGAGTTCATCATTGCTATGCAGGTGATTTCGTGCTATTTTTTTTAGTTGGAGTTTGATGTTGGAACTCTTTCTAGAGTGCTTATGTGTTTTGAAATGTAGCTCATTTCCTTGGGACAATCCGGTCAACCGATAACACAAGATCTTCTTTCTAGTGGTGGTGAGTTTTTGTGCTTCTAGATTTATTTGCTGTTGTTTGGTTCGATTAGAATCATTCTTTTCATATTTTTAGTAGCTGAAGACTTCATGATGACTACTCTTGTTGCTGTCGGTGTATGTTGACTTTAAACCTCTGTTTTGTGAAGTTACGTAATTGATGCTTAAATGTATTTCAGTTGAGCTGAAAAACTTGAGACCTCCCACAATGGATGGTTTGGATGCATTAATGGCTGTAAGTATTTTCTAATTTTTTTAATTATTGTGTTAATTGGCATCTTAGTGTTTATTTAGTGAAAGTGCTTACTATTTGGTTTTGTTTATCCAGAAGAAAAGGCATAAAGAAAAAGAAGTTGATTCAAATGGTAATTTATTCCGATTATTGCTGATTATGGGCATTGGTATTCCTTTTGGTTTCTATATTCCTTCTTCTCCCTTGAAAATCCAGTTTCAGTAGTTAGCAATAATGCAGGTGGTTCTTCATTGCAGCCATCATCATCTTCAAGTAGTTGGTTCTCTTCAAAGTCAATAAAAAAGGTAACCATCTTTTTACCGTTTCATATGGAATATTCATTTCTTTTTTCAACTATTGACAGGCATTTCTATCGGTTATTCTATCTTTTTGTTTTGCTGATTCTTTGCTATTTTAAGTTCTTATAAATAATCAACACATTCTTACTTGTTATTACTCCCCTGCCCCCCAAAAAAATATATATATACAGGTTTCACTTTCAAATGTAACCTCAATAATTGATGGCTTGAAGAAACTCTACATCCAGAAGTTGAGGCCATTAGAAGCTACTTATCGTTTTAATGATTTTGTATCCCCATTACTGGTCAGTATTGTTCTCTGTTTTTGTACTTTGGAAGATTCACTGCCAACCTGTTATTTGCTTAAGTCATTTATTTTGCTTGTGTTATTTTCTATTAATGTTACTGTTTTCTAAGTATTGACTCGAATTTTTTCCACACTCTAGACAAATAGCGACTTTGAAGCCAAGCCAATGGTTATGCTTTTGGGTCAATACTCAACTGGTAAAACAACATTTATCAAACATCTACTAAAAGCTAGTTACCCAGGCAAGTGATTCTCCATTTTGTTGTTTGTTTGTCCTCAATATGTATGGAATTGCTCATGATGTCTATTTCAAAAAATTTAATTATTCACATTTCTACGTTTCTCTTGTTTTTTCATTACTGCAGGAGCTCATATTGGACCGGAGCCAACAACTGATCGGTTTGTTGTCGTCATGGTATGAACCAAATTGTGCAATAGTTCTATTACCTTCAAGATTCTCTTAGTTTAAATTAAGTGATCAATTTGATTTTACTAACAAGATTCAACTTATCCGACCAAATGTAATGCTTTATAGTGTACTTAGTACTTTGTATTTTAGAATTACTGCCAAGTTCTGATTATTTGAATTATTGGTGTCTGTCATACATCTAATAATGTAACTATCTTGAAGTAATTGGGAAATAAGTTACTACTGCAATAATTTTAACTATCAAATAGTACTATTGTACAGTCTGGGCCTGACGAGAGAAGCATTCCTGGAAATACCGTTGCTGTCCAAGCAGACATGCCATTTAGTGGTCTTACAAGTTTTGGCACGGCATTTTTGTCAAAATTTGAGTGCTCTCAAATGCCTCATCCGGTAAGATGCTCTAGAGCTATTGAAAATGTTTAGGAGATTTTCCTTTGGTATTTGGACTTACCCTTTTTGCAATCATCCAAAGCTACTGGATCACATTACATTAGTGGACAGTCCTGGAGTTCTATCTGGAGAAAAGCAACGAACACAACGAGCATATGATTTTACAGGTGTAACATCTTGGTTTGCTGCCAAATGCGATTTGATACTCCTCCTGTTTGATCCTCACAAGCTTGATATTAGTGATGAATTCAAGCGTGTGATCTCATCCTTGCGTGGGCATGATGATAAAATTCGAATTGTTTTGAACAAGGCAGACCAAGTTGATACTCAACAAGTAAGAGCATGTGTAGTTAAACTTCCATCCGTTATTGAATCAACCCAGCATTGTAAGGGGGAACCTAACCTCTATTTTTCCTTATTTGCAGTTAATGAGAGTGTATGGAGCATTGATGTGGTCACTTGGGAAGGTTCTGAATACACCTGAAGTCATGCGTGTGTATATCGGGTTGGTTTACTTTATATGTGTATTTCTAAACAACTGTTGTCACTTAAGTGTTGTCTTTCACTTGGAGAGATAGAGAGACACTTAGTTTCTACAATCACATGGTTTTTACTTTGTTTGTTCTATTGGAGGAAGACTTGTTTATCTTTCATTCACTCATACGTTTTATCATGTAATATGCAATTTAGACTTGATATAACTGAGTTATTTTCCTTGATCATGAGATTGCCATGTGCTATTTTGTGCTTAATTACTTTATTCTGTCAGCTCCTTCAATGACAAGCCCGTAAATGATGCTATAAGTGGTCCAATCGGTAGGGATCTCTTTGAAAAGGAACAAGATGACCTTCTTTCAGACCTAAAAGATATACCAAAGAAGGCCTGCGATCGAAGAGTGAGTTCAGCCATCTAGTTTTGCTTTTCTTTGTTTTGTTTATTGAAGTTGCTTCTTCGAATAAATGATAATAATAATAATGAATAATATTATTTGTCTATGTCAACTAATTTATAGATCAACGAATTTGTAAAACGGGCACGAGCTGCCAAGATACATGCTTACATTATCAGTCATCTTAAAAAGGAGATGCCTGCTATGATGGGCAAATCTAAAGCTCAGCAAAAGCTTATTGATAATCTGGCTGCAGAATTTGGAAAGGTAAGATTTCTTCATATATCTCTCTTTCATAACGATTGTAATGCGCATCAGCATATATATGACTGTAAAATTTGAAACAGGTACAAAGGGAGTTTCATCTACCTCCCGGAGACTTCCCAGATGTGGAGCATTTCAGAGAGGCTTTAAGTGGTTATAATATTGACAAGTTTGAGAAATTGAAACCAAAAATGATACAGGCAGTAGATGACATGTTAGGTTATGACATTCCTAACCTCTTGAAAAATTTTAGGAATCCCTATGATTAGTTTTAAGAGCAATTGAGGCAGTTAAATATTCAGTAGATTGATTGGAGTTAAGACATTTGTAGTAGACTCTGTATACCATACATGTATCATGCCATTTTTATGTAATGTGGCCATTTCTATCTCCATTTGGACTTTGGAGTTGGTTCTTCTCTAGTGGGATATTTCATTATGTAATCTATGTTTTTCATTTTTGTAGACTTTGCTACTGTATTCTTTATGATTTTTGTAATCAAGAATAAGTTCAAAGTCAGGGGGAAAACACTATGTGAGGAAACACATCCCCAAGCACAAGTGGTAAATGACTTGGGTTGCTTAAGTGTCTAGTCCCGGATTCGAATATTTGGGGCGACATGTATGCAGAAGAGGATGTGATCACGTTAAACCCTCCGAAAGAGGTGACGATTACTTGTGACGATTTTTATTTTATTTTATTTATATTTCAATGGCGTCGTTTGATCCATATAGTCGACCTCACCTAGTGGAACAAGACTTTGTTGTTGTATATTTGTTGAACTTTTATTGTGAGGTATGGACTATGGACTATGAGACTTCAATACTTGAAGTTCTATAGGAACTTTAATATTTTAAAATTAATTATAGCAACTTTCATTTCCTATACTTGTTATTCCAAAGAATAAAATAAATCAAATAACTACAAAACCAAGCAACTGAAAGGTTCAAAATTGTGATTTGTGCAATGCCATTACTGCGAATAGCATATCTTATCCATAGGAACTCTCAATAATTAAGCAACTGCCTCTTCATAATCTTACTGTAAATCTACAATACTACTTGACCACATTGCCATATGAAGCTCTAAACACCTAATTAAAGTTTCTCGGTAAATGGATAAGCTAATCAATGTGGATATTTAGAAGCCAACCTATCTAGAACCTATATATAAATCAATTATAATGTAGTTATGGTATCATATGAATGCATGAGTAGTAAAATGGAAGAAAAAAAAATTAAGCACTATAGCAGTTGGCAGCAGATACTTCTTGTTGGAGAGGGTGACTTCTCATTTGCACTTTGTTTGGCAAATGCATTTGGTTCTGCTTCAAACATTGTTGCTACTTCCCTTGACTCCAAAGGTACAAGAAACAACGCTTTGGTTCACCACCACAACCATGTTTCATATGCAATCTCATATATATTTGTAGTTATCACATATTCATTCACTAATGCTATACTAAGTTGGTTAATTCCTAATGTTTTTGCATTCATTCTAACTCTTTTTAATTAGAGTCATTAGCCTGGAAGTACTATGGAGCTTCAACAAACTTGGATGAGTTGGAGAAACTAGGTTGCACTCTTGTACATGAAGTAACTTGCCACGGAATGAACTATCACCCAGTTTTAGAGAACAAGTTATTTGACCGAATAGTCTTCAATTTTCCACATGCTGGATTTCCTGCAAAAGAGAGTGACTTAAGGCACATTATGTAAGTTCAATTACAGTATTTAAAATAAAAAAAAAATTAACTATGGGGTGTTCTTGATTGAGTGAACAAAGTGTACTAGTTTAATTTCAGGCGTCACAAAGAGGTTGTAAAAGGGTTCTTGAAGAGTGCTAGGGAGATGTTAAAGGAAGATGGAGAAGTTCATGTTACACACAAGACAGCATACCCTTATTGTGAGTGGGAAATAGTGGAGCTAGCAAAGGAAGTTGAGTTGTCATTGGTAGAAGAAGTGCCTTTTGAATTATATGGTTATCCAGGTTACATTAACAAGAGAGGTGATGGATCTAGGTGCAACCAAAGCTTTCCTGTTGGTCAATGCAGCACCTATAAATTCTCCAAACCACTTTGGTATGTGTTCTGGTGAAGAAAGAAGATTATTTCCTCCGGTGATGAAGGCAACACGTGGATGGCCTGTTGAAATGTGACCAGTTTTTTTTTCTCTTAGAGCAATGTGTAGTTAATTTTTTTTTTTTGTCTAATATGTAGTTTTTTCTTTTTGGTATCTAAGGAAAATTTGAATCTGAAACCTTTTAGAACAAAAGAGGTAATATTATATGAGCTATCGACGTCTAATATGTAATTAAGACTTAATATTAATCCTATGTTTTGTTTTTTGTATTTATTTTTTGGTATTGAAGATTAAATTAAGTTAATAATAATTAGTTTCATGGGCATTTTCGGTGAAGGGTTGGGTGCGTTCTTATTTTTTTTGCGCATGTAGTAAATGAGTAAGTCAAATTTGGTTTATTCCCTAACTTTGGTCGATTTGCTATAAAAAATAAACTAATAATCTAATCTATATTATTTATGTTCACAAATTGGTATCTATAAAAAAAAATAAATACAAAATTGATACCCGTATTAAATTATAATTGATGAAATTGTTAATGTTTAATTTGCGATTTTACATAATTTATCCGTGCAGATTTGGGTTATAAGGGAAAGTTGTTAGGGTTTTAATTTGTGATCTTATAGATTTTGACTTATGCAGGTGTGTGGGTTTTGTTCTTGAATTTGTAGGGTAAATAATCTTTTAATTTTAATTTTTCTTGAATATTAGTATTTTAATGTGTTATAAGTATTTTTATTCATGTGTTAAATTAGTTTCAAATAGAATAAAGGGTTTATACATAGCAGCATGGAAGTCCTTGTTTGTTTAGGATTCAATTTAGAATTCCAAAACCTTAAACTTTTTTTTCCCATTTTTTGACGATATCTTCGAATTCGATAAGTCGATGACTAATTCACCATAAATCTGAGCTCTATTTAAATATCTGATCAATGGGTTGCTATATATACAAGATGAACTAATAATCTGATCATTATACTAATTCAAATTGGTTCCAAAGCTTTAAACTCTAATAGCTAAACACTAAACTTTAAGCCTAAAAAAATGCAAAGTTACACAATAAAAGTAGTAAAGCTAATTTAAAAATTAGCATCACATAGTAAAACCGTTAAAGAAAAAAAAACCACATGAAATTCATACCAACAATTCAAAATAGGAATGAGATTAAAAGATTACTTTAGGTGTTTAATTTGGTTATTATTTTTCTTTTTAAATGATATGTTTAGAGTGACAAAAATTCAAAATAAAGGGTTTGGTAAAAATAAAAATTAAAAAAACACATAAAATTTTGTTAACTCAAGGAATTAAGTTGGATTGATACTTCCTTAACTCGTTTGAATCGTTTAGATTTGTTAATGAATACAATGGAATGTATTCCTATAAATGAACGCAAGGAGCAACTGGAATTGGAAGGTTAAATTGTGATTTGTGCAATGCCATTATTACTACGAATAACATATCTTATCCATAGAAACTCTCAATACCTCTCCATAATCTTACTTAACCACATTGGCATATGAAGAAGCTCTCTAAAAATCTAATTAATTAAGCTTTCTCGGTAAATGGATCAGCTAATCAATGTGGATATTTAGAATTCAAGGACCTATATATCTATATAAATCAATTATAATGTATATGTTGTGGTATCTTATGAATGAATGAGTAGTAAAATGGAAGAAAAAAGAATTAAGCACTATAGCAGTTCCCAGCAGATACTTCTTGTTGGAGAGGGTGACTTCTCATTTGCACTTTGTTTGGCCAAAGCTTTTGGTTCAGCCTCAAACATTGTTGCTACTTCCCTTGACTCCAAAGGTACAAAAAAACAATGCTTTGGTTCACCAGTCACCACCACAACTTTCTTTCATATGCAATATTTATATTTAATTACCTCTAATGTTTTTGTATTTGTTCTAACTCTTTTTTCATTAGTGACACTACTGAAGAAGTACCTTACTTCAAAAAAATTGGATGAGTTGGAGAAACTTGGTTGCACTCTTGTACATGGAGTAGATTGCCACACAATGAATGATCACCCTTTTTAAAAGAACAAGCTATTTGACCGAATAGTCTTCAATTTTCCACATGCTGGATTTGAATCAAGAGAGGGTAACCGGCTGCAAATTATGTAAGTTCAACTAATTGTTTTTTTTTTTTTAATCATATCCCCCGCATAAGTGATAAGTAGCTTGAATTACTTAAGTGTATACTCACAAATTTGAACATTGGGGACGACATGTATGTAGAAGGGGAAAGGGGCACTCGATAAAGCCTAAATGATTAATCTAGACCTGTCGGGCTTAGAATACTCTCTTAAAAAAAAGAAAAACTAATTTATTTTACAACTATGCTAGGTAATCAATAAAACTTCAGCCAATATCAGCCAAAATTAAATGTTCTATTTATTTATGTTTCGGATGTTCTGTTTTTAAGTTTCGGATGTTCTGTTTTTAAGTTTTGGATATTCTATTTCTAAAAAAATATCAAACTGGCTGAGATTGCTTTAGGTTTTGGATGTTCTATAGTTTCATTTGTGGATGTTCTATAAACAGTAGTTTTAAATATTTTATTTTTTTATTGACTGATTTGTTGGTTATAAAATTATTGATTACCTATATTTTTTTTAACAAAATTTACTATTTTAATTTCAGACGTCAGCAGGAGGTTGTAAGTGGGTTCTTGAATAGTGCTAGGAAGATGTTAAAGAAAGATGGAGAAGTTCATGTTACACACAAGACAATGTACCCTTATTGTGAGTGGGAAATAGTGGAGCTAGCAAAGGAAGCTGGGTTGTCATTCGTAGAAGAAGTAGCTTTTGAAATATCTGATTATCCAGGTTACGTTAACAAGAGAGGTCGAGGAGCTAGATGCGATTTCAGCTTTTCTGTTGCTCATTCCAGCACCTATAAATTCTGTAAATCATTTGGTAAAAAGAAAAAGAAAAAGAAAAAGAAATCTAAATCATACTTTTTTTATTTATGAATGAGACATATTATTGTACACGTTTTGTGAAGAGTTTTTTTTTTTTGACATGTTTTGTGAAGAGTTTAAGATGCCTAATGGAGTGCTCTGTTTTGTTTAGACAATATAATGTAAACCATGATGAGAAATCATAAGAACTTTGATAGGTTTGGTCAAATCTTTGGCGAGTTAGTAATTAAAATTTTGATTTAACTCTTATATTTCGACCTATTCAATTTGATTTATTTTTTTATGTGATGTAATGTGTGAGTGAAAAATAAATTTATTTTTTCACAATTTTAATTAGGCACATAATTTTAGAATAGTAATTGAAAATATTTAAATGTTAGATAAATAAAGCAACAATTATTACAATTATACAATATAATTATATCCATTATATCCTTAAAATAATTTATTTAACAACGTTGAGGTTTTTTATTTAGAGTTTAATTTTTAAATTTTAGTGCTGTTTGCCTTAACAACGCAAAGCATAATTGAATATACTTATAAAATTATTTTAATTCGGGAATAAAAATTAAATCTTTTTGTTTAATCCAAAAATGGATATAATCACTAGAAAACGACGTCGTTTGCAACTTCGCGTTTGTTTTGCTCCTTCAACATTTTCCCTCACTTTTCTCTCTCAGTTTCTGAATTCTGAGGTGAATGAATACTTCAATTCACCTTCAATTCTTCATTCTAACGAAGAATATTCCTTTACATTGATCTCCATTCCAATTCAGTTCCCTCCTACTCTTCTTCTTCATCGCAGCAATGATCGTGTTCATGGTTTTATCCCAACGCGTGTCCAAAACCCTTTCCCGAAGCTCAAAGCTTCTCTCTTCTTCGCTGAGGTCCCAACAACGCTTTTCCACCTTCTCCGATCACTTCCAATCCCTCCTTCCCCAATCGCAGAGCGAGGTAATGTCTAATGTCTCCACCTCCGTCATAAAAATTCGATTTTTATTCCTCTTTTTTGTTGTAGGGTTTTAGCTGTTAGCTCAAATTTTGATGACTTTTAACCAAAATTTAACAGCTTTAGCATGTTTTGGATTCTTTTTGTCTAATCATGATATTGAAGAAATGAAGATACTAATATTAGATTACACTGTAATGACATTAGACATTTGTTACTTGATTTTTTGAGTTAATCACCAATATTGTCCCAAATTTTCAAATCGTTGACAAAAATATCAATGAATTTGAAAAACGACAAATGTGCTCCTTAATATTATTAACATGACAAACCAATCCTAAACTGAAAAATGAAAGTTGATCGAATGACGGTGAAACAGGTAGATTTG
Source organism: Stylosanthes scabra (assembly GCA_036250425.1). Taxonomy (NCBI): domain Eukaryota; kingdom Viridiplantae; phylum Streptophyta; class Magnoliopsida; order Fabales; family Fabaceae; genus Stylosanthes; species Stylosanthes scabra. The sequence goes on from JASCZI010151419.1 coordinate 39,389, forward strand.
TCGGGTTTTAATAATATTGAGGGACACATTTGTCGTTTTTAAAATTCATGGGCATTTTTGTTGGCGTATTGAAAATTCGAGACAATTTTGGTGGTTAACTCTGATAATTTTTTCCCCATTTTTATTAAGATGCATATTTCTATACTGTAAAGGTTTCACCTTCATCTGTGACCTCAATAATTGATGGCTTGAAGAAACTCTACAACCAGAAGTTGAAGCCATTAGAAGTTACATATCGTTTTAATGATTTTGTATTCCCATTACTGGTAAGTAATAAGTTCCTCTCTTTTCTTGTCTCTGAAAAATTGAGTTCCCACTCTAGATTCACCATATTCATTTTTTTTGCTTGGCTTTTTGTATGCAAAATTTATTGACTGTCAATTTCTTACACACTCTAGACAAATAGTGATTTTGAAGCCAAGCCAATGGTTATGCTCTTGGGTCAATACTCAACTGGTAAAACAACATTCATCAAACATCTCCTTAAAAGTAATTATCCAGGCAAGTGGTTCTCCATTTTCTGTATTGGTGTATATGTATACGATTGCTAGTATCTGTTTCTGGAATTTATTTAGTAATGTTTGTTTTCCCGTTATTGCAGGATCCCATATTGGACCTGAGCCTACAACTGATCGGTTTGTTGCTGTCATGGTATGTGCCAAACGTCCAATGACTGTATTCACATCAAGGTTTTCTTTGTTTAAAATTATTAAATCAGTTTGATTTGAATTAGTGCAAAACCTTACAGTGGAGTTAGGACTTTGTATTCTAGAATTAGTGTCATGTTTTAATGATTTGAATTATTGTTAGCTGTGATACGTCCAATAATCTAACTATCTCATAGTAAATGTGAAAAAAGTTGCTAATGGATAAATTTTAAGTCAGTCTGGGCCTGATGAGAGAACCATTCCTGGAAATACTGTTGCTGTCCAAGCAGACATGCCATTTAGCGGTCTTACAAGTTTTGGCACGGGA
>JASCZI010151420.1:8812-26325 GCA_036250425.1 Stylosanthes scabra
GCTGTTCCAGACGATCATCCTTTGCTTGAACACTTAAAATTCGCCTAGTAACAAGAGCCTCTCCATTGACAGCATACTCAACCACTTCATCTTCATCAGTACAGTCTTCCAAATGTGGCATGTCTGTATACTCATATGATTCATCATTCTCTGATTCTGAGAAGACTTCATTCTCCTTTATGACCATCGTCCGCTTATTCGGGCAATCTAAAGCATAATGACCCAATCATCTACACTTGAAACACGTCATATCTCGACGCCTCGAGGAAGAATTAGGTGTTGAAATAGATGAACTCCTCTCCTTTTGTTGGTCTTTGTGGTTTTCTTTCAAATCTGCACCACTGAAGCTCTTCTTCTCCTCATATTTAGCTCCTTTGGGACTCCTCTTAGGATTAGAGTTGGAAACAATTCTCACTGCATTTCCTCTTAGCTGCCTTTCTACCTTGATTGCCATATTCACCAAGTCCTCCATTTCCACATAGTGGTGAAGTTCAACAAGATTGGCAATATCTCGGTTCAATCCACTCAAGAAACGTGGCATAGTAACTTCAGTAAATTCCGGAAGATTGGTCTTGATCAGCAACATCTCTATTTCTTTGTGATATTCCTCTATGGACTTAGAACCTTGGTATAACCGTTGGAGCTGTTGGTGTAACTCCCTATGGTAGTAAGATGGCACAAAGCGCTGCCGCATAACCTTTTTCATCTTCTCCCCATGAATGACTTGGTTCTTTCCCATTCCGCTTTCTAGATTTTCCTAACTCATACCACCAAACAAGAGCATAATCAGAAAACTCCACAGCAGCAAGCTTCACTTTCTTTGCCTCTGAATAGTTGTGACATTCAAAAATTAACTCCACTTTCCTTTCCCATTCTAGGTAAGCCTCAGGGTCAGTTCTTCCCTTAAAACCCGGAATTCACATTTTGATAGCATTGATGTTACTATCAGCATCGTCACGTCGCTTAGAACGTCTGGCTTTGGAGGAACTATCACCATCAGACTCCTCAGATTGATTATGGACATAATCTCTGGAGTGAGATTTTCGAGAAGGTAGTGAATCAATTCTCGCATCCATGTCATCAAGCTGTTGTTGTATCTTACGAAGTTCTCCACTGATGGCTTCAAGCATCAATTTTGGGTCTAGGACAACTCCATCATTACTAGCAGAATCCTTGTTTTTCTTTGATGCCATTGAAAAGAACCTATAAAAGAAAATATAGGAAGGACCTCACAGCACTCTTCTCACGTGTATCACTCAAAAGATGGTCACTCGTGTTTACACTCAAGTACTAGCTTTTTCCCTCTGATGAACTCACCACTCTTACCTTTTATCACTCTTGAATTACTTTCACAAGTTGCACTTTAGAAATTAAAGAAAAGATAGAACAAACTAAGATAGCCCTAATGATAGAGACTTTCAAATTCACCACAAACAAAATATGTGAGAAAAGACAAAAGAAGAAAAGAATGACAATGTACTAGAGATTTCAAGAACCTAGAACAAACCCTAAACCAAAAAGAATTTTTTTTTTTTGGAAACTAAGAAATTGAAATAAAATTGGTAACCTGATTTTTTTTTTTTGCTTCTTTTTTTTTTCTTCTTCTTTTTTTTTTCGCTCTTTTTTTGCTTCTTTTATATAGAGATCAAACAATCCCTGTTGTTGACGTAAATGGGATAAAACTCACACAAACAAAAGCAGATACAAATATATATATATATGATTAAAGAAAAGGAAAAAAGGAATTGTGAAGGACAGAAACTCTAATACCTAAAGCAATAACAATCAAAATGATAATAATGATAAGGAAAAATTACCTAATCTACCCATAAATATTTAGAGAGCCAACAAGTTTATCGACAGAAAAAAAAATTAACTTTATACTCATAAAAGATACACTTTTATTGACAAAACTATCCAAATCCTAAAATAATATTCAAAATTTCTAACTTGTCCTTTAACCTAAACACTTTATGCTAATTCCTAAATCCTAATTTTCCACAGCCATCGTCCCAACCCTCACCCTCAATTCTCAGCCCCACCACCATCCAAAATTTCTCTAAATCATTCTTCAATAACTGAGACCTTTCTTCATTCCAAAACCCAGTGAAGCAGTGGTTGTTGACCTTAGTAAACCCTTGGATTTTTTTGTTGTTGAACTCTCTCACTCTCTTGATTGGGTTATGCAAGATTTGAATTGATATTAATAGTTACCATGATGTGAGATATGCTTTAGTGGGTAGCCTGGAAGCCATGACTTGTCACGGTAAACCATGGAATCCGGATAGCAATATTGGCAACTTGAATACGGGAATTAAAGATCTATCATGTTTGTGGAACACAAGTCGTAAGCGAGGATCGCACTTGAGCTATATGGCAGTGTTGATCATCCACTGGCGTAAATGGACTCACACAATAACAGGAGGTCGCAATAGGGAAAGAGGCATGGAAGACGAAACAGGGAAAGAAGCCTTTGATGGTGATGAAGCAGCGGTTTCAGGAAGATTAACAGAAACGGTAACTTGCCATGCTCAAAGAACGCACTACTTTGCAGGCGTAATCAATCCATCGCAGCTGCTAGGTTAGAGAGGCAAAGCTTACTTTTCTCTTCACGGGTCGGGTCCTTCACTTGGATCTTGGCCTTGTCCAAAAATCAAAATAGAATTGATTTAGAAGAAAAACTAAAAAAAATGGTAATTTAGAAATTTTGAATAATTTTTTAGGGTTTGGATAATTTTGTCAATAAAAGTGTATCTTTCATGGATATAAAAGTTTTTTTCCAGGTAAATTTGTCAGCGTTCTGAACATTTATGGGTAGATTTGGTAATTTTCCTAATGATAAAAATAATAATAATGGAACATGATGACAATGACAAGGTCAGAAGCTATCGTAACTATGGGTTAATAATACGGAAAGAAAAATAAAACAATAATAAGAACTAATCGGTGATAGGGAACCAAATCGATCGACGCAATAACAAGTAATAGAAGAATCGAATGATAATGATAGTATGATACCGTATGGGATTTTTTTTTTTTTTTACGAACTACCATAAAAATTAGACAAAAACCCTAGATCATGTAGCTAAATAAAAATGTATCTACTATATGTAACTGATACTAAATGATAAAGAACACAACTGAAATAATAAGAAAATTAGAGAAAGAAGCAATGTTTTTCTATTAGACCTTCAAAGAACTTGTCCTTGACAACTTAGATTAATGCGATAAAACTGAAAGAACTAACACTAAGAGTTATCTTAGGTTGGATCCTTCAATTTCTTGATGCAACAAGTAAAGCAAATCACTCGTCTCAGTTGTACACTCAAATTCGTGTTTCATAAAGCATGAACATAAAAATTTATTAAAACATGATCAATCAAAAATAATTACAAAAGGTGTTTAAATAGCCTCCTAATAACCTAGATATAAATTTAAATTTAAACTAAAGATATGTTTCCTAATTAAATCATAACTTAACAACTAAGATAAGATAAGATACGATAACTAATTTAAATCAGATTTGATCTTAAAAGATTAGATCAGATTTGATTTAAATTTTAAATCCCTAATATACTACTAAATAATTAAAAAGAACTATCCTAAAATAATTGGGTTCCACTACTCAAATCCAATGGACTTGCAAACAACTCTTGGGCTTTTTCACATTTAACCCAATGTGATTGATTTTCTCTTCTTTGGCTAATAATTGATGCATCTCTTCATGTATAAGTATGACCAAGTTTCTAAAGCTCTCCTTAAACTTCTTTGCACGTGCTCTAGTGATGGTACCTTCTGGAAGTGTGAAATTTTCATTTTGTCCTCTTGCACATGTATCACATATATTTTATGTATCATCACTTTTTATTTTATTTGGATCATAACGTTTTTCAATTTCGGATGATAATGTTTTTAAAATTTTGGATAATAACTTAATTATTAACTTTCTAATGTTGATTGCATTGTTGCTTTCTTAATTAATCCAATATGCTATAGTAATAATTTTCCGCTAGAACTATAATTGGCATTTTTTTCCTAAAAAAAAATATCTTCAAAAAAATTTATTTGGATAACTTTAATTTATTAATTTTCTTTATCAGTTTTGATGATATCAAACTATACCTCATCAGGACGGAAAAAATACATATACCTTATCAACTAGCTTAAAGAAAAAGAGAATCCACATATTTTGTCATTCTTTTTTATACATAACTTTGCATCATATACAACATTTTGAAACTAGTAGACACCAAAAAAAAAAGAAACATTTTGAAACCAGTAACAACTAAGGCACCTATAGCTAACCCCGGCCTGAAACCTAACACACACATAATTAGTGAAAATTTGATTCTAGCATCTAGCACACTAATCAAGTAATCACTATAAAGACAAACACAAATAAATATTTTACATAAGGTGTATGTTATGCAAAATTATGATACATTATGATACAAAAAAGTAGGATCAACATATCATCATCACATAAGCTTTCTCTTCTTTCCATTTAACATATCATTCTTAGGCAAAGAAGCTCTGCTGTAATTCCCAAGAAATGCCAAACTCAAAGAGGTTGGAATAACACTTACACTTTGATCACCAACAACGTTATCCTTATCATCATTTACAATACAAGACGGAGGATAAGAAGAAGAATAATAATTGGGAGAAGGAGGAGGGTTTTGCCACTTTGGAAGAGGAGCAATAAGAAGTGTCTGAAGCAACGGTCCAGCTTCTGCCACAGTTCTTAGCAACCTACCCTTTTGAGGCAAAGGCTTTCCCAAAACAAGTTTATCAATCACAAGTGAAGCATTATTATCATCGAATTCACATTTTGAAACACCCTTAGTATTGGTGGTTCTGTTTTCATGCTTTGGAAATAATGCCAAATTGCTTGGCTCTTCTTTTTTCCTCCTACCTTTAGAAGAAGGAAGCTTCTCATTTGAACAATATGGATTTTTGGTAATTTCCATTGATGATTGTGAATGATGATGGCCTGTGTTTGTGTAAGAGGTGTTACAAGGTTGGGAACTTTTTAGTACTGACTGAAGTTGGTATCTTGCTTCATCTCTTTCTTGGCAAACTCTATGTAGAAGCTTGAATAAATGTTTGATGGACTCCTCATATTTCCTTAGCTCTTCAATGGCTTCCATATTCTTGCAGAGATCAGAGCTTGTGCTTAATTAATAATATCCTCAATGCTGTCAACAGGGGATTCATGTTATGGTATAATTTATTTTGAAACGAACAATATGTTGTTTTTGTTGAAAGTTGAAAATAATTTTTTTCCGGTTTATTAATTTGTTTTAGTCTATATTATAAGAACATGAGTATTTCTGGAAGATAGGAAATAATAAATATATTTTGAGTTGTCAAATTATTTTAACAGTAGCTTTTAGATAATATTCAATTTACATTTCTTTTAGATTAAATTACTCTTATAGTATCTATAATTTTAATTTTCTAAGTTTGTAATCAAATCCATATACTTTAAAAAATTTTAATTGAATCTCTACATAATAATTTTAAATTTGTAATTAGATCCCTATTAATACTAAATATTACAAAAAGTCTTCATTAATGTACATCACTAGTAATATACTTCAACATATTCGTTAAGTTAAATGCTTTTGGAAAGCAAATATTGCATAAAAATTAAATTTAAAACTGATGTAAAATCTAATTGAAAACTTTCAAAATATAGGAATTTAATTATAAATTGTGAGATGTTAGATACCAATCAATGTTAATTTATTTTGGCTATAACTTTTATCCACTAACTCTCAACACTTTTATTTAGTAGTTTAATATCAAAATTTTATTAATATTTTTTTAATATCTATTACTATTATGTATTCCTCAGCATGGCCTGTGTATGTGTCCGTCTAGAGCAACCCAAAAGAACTAGTGTGTATGAGGTTTGTATTTTGATGTCATTATTTGGTAAGAGTGAGCAAATTTTATGCATTATTGTCAAATTTTAAAGAAATTTAATAGATAGATGTCATGTTTCTGAAATAAATTTAAAGAGTAGATTAAGCCATTTGCTATAAGAAGTTAAGAACAGGTTCAAGGATGGCGTAGAGAATGCTCAGATCTGAGAACTCAAAGATGACAACAACAGTTGCTAACTTGAATATGATAACAACGACTGAGAAAGGGGAAAAAGAGAGAAAAGGAGGGTTAGACGCTACTGTTGTTGCGTGGATCGAAGGAGAGTGAATAGGTTGTGCCGATGTGAGGCTATCCGGCTAAGAGTGAAGAGGGGAGGAAATGACCGTCTGTGACAGAGAAGAAGGACTGATGACTGGACTGACGCGAAGTGGGGAGTCAGGGACGAATCCGAAGTGGTTTCGACCGGGTTGACAGCACTATGGAGTGGATGGCTACCGCACACAACGCTACAGCTGGCGATGAAGGCAATGTAACAGCTGGACTGGCAGATGGTGACGCAAGAGGAGTGGTGATTGTAAGACGCACCGACAACAGCGCATCGAACTATGAGAGAGAGGTGGGGGGAGGTCATGCAGCGCTATGTGAAAGAAGCAAGTGAGTTTTAGGTTTTTTAATTTTAAGTAAGAGTTGAAAGTGTAGTCTTATACTCATATAATGCCTAAGCATAGGAAGGGATTTTTTGGTTTTTTCATAAATACACACTATATTCACCGGTTCGGTTCAGCTGGTTCGATGGTTGAACCAAACCAAACCGAACAAAAATTATAAATAGATGAATATTTTTAGTTTTTTTTTTATTTATTAGATATTTTTTATTCGGTTGATTAACTTTGTATTAGATCGATTTGAACACTTCTATTTGGTGAAATATATTAGGAACCAAACGATAATAAGATTTTATGATCAATAAAAAAATAAAGATGATATACTTTAATTTTTATCATATACTGTATTATTTATTCCGGTTAAATTTATTATTAATATTATATTGTTTTAGGCTAACTGAATAATAAGATCAATTTAAATATCTATATACTATAAACTTATTAGATAATTAAAAATTGAAAAAAATATCTTGAAAATTATTAATAAAAAATATTTTCTAATTATATAGAAACATGACAAAAATATCCAATTTAAAGTATTTAATAACAATTTTTATAATTAAAAATAATTTTTTTATTAACAAATTTAAAGATTAATTTTATCAAATTTTAAAAATTATATGGATAATTTTAATAATTTACTTTAAATTTATAACTACAATTTTTTAATGCCAATGCATCGGATATACACTAGTTATAGCTAAATGAGGGCAAAAAAAAATAATAAATTTTAGTAACCCAGGTAACATTCCTCGAAAATTTCCCTCTTCTCATTTTCCTCCTTATTTAAACTCAAAAGAATTAAAGTTAAAAGAGAGAATCTCTTATCTATTCCATCTTTGTCAATCTACGCGTTATCTAATTCATCTTGCAGAACCTATGTAGTTTAATTTATATTAAATAGAATAATGATATATACATACATATATTTTATAGAGAAGACCATTGACTCAGATGTCTACGTTTTATGATTGAGCAAAATGGATGACACTATCATTCTATTCTAATTCTAATACTAATAAAACTAATGAAGAATGCTCTACATGAATCGCTACAACACTACACTGCGTTGAGATTAAGTAACATAGGCTAAGCGACGGAACTTAAATTATTATTGTTTTTATTTTAAAATTTATTAAGAGACGACACAAATGGGGAGATAAAAATTAAATTAAGTTTGTGAAAAATAAACAAAAATGAGTACATTGAAAATTCTTATATTCAGTGAATTAATTATTTGAGTAAAAAATATTATTATTAAAATTTTAATTTTTAACTCCAAAAATATAAGTCTCCACAAAAATACTGAAATTTTAAGGAATCAGTTTCTATTAATCAAACATAATATCCAAAGCATCATTAAAAAATAGCACATCTTAAAAAAGTAGCATGGTTAAAAGGTTTATTATGAGTATTATTCCTTTTCTTATTATTTGTTCATTGTTATTTTCTTGTTTTCTTTTTCATATTATAACTCCATAATAGATATATGGAAAAATATAGATAATTAATAATTTTCTAACCAACAAATGCTAAAAAAAAAAAATTAGAGAGTCAACATATTATGACAAATAGGGAGCCAATATGGGTTATGGATGATAACTCATACAAATTTTGGATGATAACTTAATAATTAATATATGAGTTACGGATGATAACTCATATAAACTTTGGATGATAACTTAATTATTGACTCCCTAATGGGCTCCCTAAATGTTGGTTCCGTAGCATTGTTCTTAAAAAAAATAGAACATCCAAAATTATTGTTTAAAGAACATTCATAATAGAAGCTATAAAACATCCGAAACTTAAATACACAACATTCGAAACATAAAGAAATAGAATCTCCAATTTAAATTGTTGGCTGAATTTTTATTGATTACCTAGCATGGTTATATATATATCATTGCCCTAGTAAGTACAAGAGATTATTAAATTCTGTTATGTCAAAACATAAATTAAACTTAGGTCCAATTTCAGATTTCACAACCCCATTATTATTAGCCAATATATAGATTATATTCTCGTATAGATAGAATTTTGTATGACATATCTAGATTATATAGTAAAGAGCAATGCTACATGGCCAGCATAACTTTTTACTTTTGACCAACAATTAATTATCAATATTCAAATAGTTTAGTTAAAAACATAAAATTTAAATTGCTGGCCATGTATACTGACTAAAATTAATTAAAATTGCTGGCACCTAGTTTTTCTCTATAGTAAAATATTAATGATCATTAAACCTAGTAGCAGGAGAACAAGGTATCTGTGAAGCGCATTCATCGCAAACCAAGTAATAAGAGAGGAACAGATAAACAAAGAAAATTAAAATTAAGGATAAATAAAAATGGTCCTGAGAAAGAGAACAGATAAACCATTCACCTGGTTGTTAGAACACAAATAAGGCATGGTATCTGTTAATGCATTACTTGATCTCTGAGGCAGTGAGGCTGAATAAGCATAGATATGAAATGATATGGTTGGTTGTATATAATTTGTAGATACTTGCCAGTTCTGAAACAAGCTTCTTTGAACTTATATATATAGGCAACCTCGAATATATTTCAATTGTTAATTCTTAAAGTTACTTCAATGAAAAAAGTAAAATAGTAAGATTCATGCAATCTAGAGTTTATAATTTTATATTCTAATTCACCAGCAGTTCATTGTATATGTTTCCCTGATTATAGGGATAGTGTTTCCCCATTTATCATTGATATGTAGTTTGCTTTTTTATATTGTTGTTATTATTATTAAAAAAAAAAAAACTCAACAATACGAGATAGAACATACATACAAAGATCAAGTCTTGGTGACAAAATATGTAAACAAATTATACTATTTGCATTTATAAATAAATATTTACATAATTAATTTAATATATTAATTTTCATATTTAATAATTTTATAATAAAAAACTAAAAATATAAAAATTGAATCAAAATAACATAATTTAAAATTAATTCAAAAACAAATATGTTTAGCGTATCCAAAATTTATTTAATCATACCCGAGAAATAGACACAAAAAAAAATACCCGAGACATGCACATGTCCAAAAGATATTCAAAATTTTTTTTGGTTTAATGCATACCAGGCATACATAGCCGTATTTTCCTCATATCAATACCTAATACGTAATCGATACGCCGGGTTCTTTCTAGAAAATGGCATATCCTGCAACATAGCCTTCTTTGTTTTTCTTTTATCATTCCGAAAATATTATTCGATAATTTTATTTGCACATTAAAATATAAAATAAATATATATATATATATATTTTATAATAATAATTAATTTTAATAATTATTATTAATATACACCTAACATAATCTAATTTTATTTCACTTATAATTTGCCGACAAATTAAAAAATCATGTGGCTAAGCTTTTAACTGTGCTGATGACAGATGTCTGCATTAAGGCCAAGTGTATATATGATACTACAGTCTACAGGAAGTAGAACAAGCATGCCTTCAGAAAATTTTAACCAACCTTTTGTTTGTGTGTAAATATTTCAACGAATTCAGTTCCGAAATGACAAAACCATAATGTCACCTACATCAGCATGTTGACCTTTTTTTTCGGTTATGAGACCATAGCTTTCTTTTATTTTCTTTTTAGTCATGAGAGATCATCGTAACGTTCTTGCTACTTCTCTTTTTCCCATTGGGCTTGCTACTGTGGCTAGCTTTTGCTTAAAGTCATCAATTGCTTACACTTCACCGGATTCGTAATTTCTTATTTGAAAGAAAGATTTGAATCTCATTTTCATCTTTAAAATTTGTACTATATATTAAAATAGTTTCTGATATTTCAAGTGTATTATTTTATTCAGTAATGTTATACATTCAAGTAATTTGTCCAATCAAGTTCAACCAAGTATTTTTAACCAACTCTCATTTAAATAACGTGAAAATCAAGCGCTCTTCTCCCCTTCCAAAACACGCGTACTCCTCTCCCAAAACACGCGTACTCATCTCCCAAAATTTAAAACGCGCATCCACCTTCTTCACTATTGCAGCCACCACCATCGTTGTTGCAGCCGTCGTCATCATCATCATCATCATCATCATCATCTTCTTCTTCTTCTTCTTCTTTGTTGGTGTTGGTGTTGTTTCTGTTATTGTTGGTGTTGTTGTTGATGATGAAAAATTGAATTGGTTATTTTTAAAAAAGAAAAACGGATTTTGAAGACAAGCAGAAACGGATTTAGAACAAAAATAGAAACGAATTTAGTATAAAAAACTGAATTGAATATTCATAAAAACAGAAACGGATTTTCAATGGAAAGAGAAACGGGTTTCGAATGAAAACAGAAACAGATTTTGAATTAAAAACTGAAATGGATTTTCATGAAACAGAAACAGATTTTGAATGAAAATAGAAACCTATTTTCTTTTACGCCTAGGCATGGTTTTGGTGATGGACCCACGCCTAGGCGTAGTCTTGTTTAGCTCAAACAGAAACGGATTTTGAATGAAAGTAGAAACAGATTGTAATATATAAAAACTGAATTGAATTTTCATGAAAACAGAAACGGGTTTTGAATGAAAACAGAAACGAACTCTGAATGAAATTAGAAACGTATTTTGTGTAAACCCCGTACCGTCAGCTAAGATGACAATACCGGCTTAATGCCGTCGAGTATAAAATAAAATGGAATTGAGTACATGGAAGTGCTCACAAAAATATTTAAAACGCGAGTACGAACACCTTCGTTAAAAGTTTGGCCCGGAACGGACCAAACCGCAAAATTACAATTTCGCCACTCATTAAGTGGCTATAAAAGAAAGGAGCCACCCCCATTCCTTTCATTTTGCACGTTGAGAGTGAGAGAGAGATGAGAGAGAATTGATTGAGAGTTGCAATTCTCTCGCTCTGCGCCAACTTCCGGACGCGATAACTTTTGATCCAGAGCTCCGATTGACACACCGTTTGTGGCTATGCGAATCTCTCTCCGTGCTCTTCGATTCTATACCACATGCAAGGTATGGGTATCACAAATTCGAACTCCTTCTTTACTCTCCAATTTCTGCACGAAATTAGTGTTAACCACCTTGATTTCCTTTGAGTTTCATGGTTTAGGTGATGATCTAGCATGCTTGTGAGCATGATAATCGAAGCCCATGAGCTGAGATATTTTCGATAAGACGTTTCCAACCCCAGTCTTTGGTTTTAGTTAGGATTTGAGGTGATTGATTGGTGTTGTGTTGTGTGTTTGTGTGTGTATTGTGATTTTAGATGGTGGATGTTGGTGAATTGGAGGTTGGAATAGGCAACGGAGGTCAAGGATGTTAGGTGGTTGTGCTTGGATGCTCAAGGACGCGAAGGAAATCGCGTGTATGCATTGAGCTTGGCGTCCAAGTACGGATTTAGATTCATTACTACAACATTTACTCTAGTATGAACACCTAGGCTAGTTGGACCTAGGATCCCTTAATAATGAAATTAAAATGAAAGGCAAAAATTGTGAATGTATGTGATATGTGCCGTGTATAATGTTTGTGATGATTGTCGATGTTGATGATTGATGAAGGCAATGACTGATGATGATTAAATGATGATATTGATAATGAAGATGATGAAATTGATGATAATGATAATGATGTTTGATGATGATAATGAGATGAAGAGATTGATAGAAAGAAAGAAAGTATTTTGAGAAAGATGAGAACTATGCATGAGATGTGTAACATTCAATGAATTTATGTCAAGGAGTGGTTGATTTGTTTGGCTTGACTGGGTTGTATGATTTTGAAGTGTTTTAAAAGGTTTGGAAATGGTTTGATAGGAAATTGAATGAGAAAATGACATTTTCTGGTTTTTGGTAAAAAACTGATTTTTGGCCAACTTTGGAGGGCCCTAAATTGAGTTCTACTTTGAAGAAATGCAAGAATCTTATATGGTTTTAAAGCTTGTTCAATAATCTTTCAAATGGCTTCGGAATGAACGGATTTGGAGTTTTGAGTAAAAAAGTTATGAGGTTTCAAAGTTGGGCAAAAATTCTGAAAATGCTGTCAAAGCTGTTTTCGCCCAGAGAATCGACTCGTTTTCCATAGAATCGATTCGTATTTGTCCAGGGGCTACAAAAACGTGTTTTCGAAGTTCTTGAATCGATTCTACTCATCCAGAGTCGATTCGTTTCAACCCAGAAATGATTTTTAAAGGTTTTTAAGCCAGGGAATCGATTCTTACGCCCCTAGAATCGATTCTAATCATGTCTGAAGCAAAATTTAAGTTTTAGAATCGATTCCCAATGCTTAGAGTCGATTCGGGATGCCCCAGAGTCGATTCTAAACTTGTAGAATCGATTCCTTTTAAAACAGAACTGTGATTTTGAAATATTGACGGTATAGAATCGATTCACCTCAAGCCAAAGTCGATTCTAACCCTGAAACCATTGTTCTTCAAGCTAGTTTTCAAAGTAATGATTTACTCACTACTCCTTACACCTAGTTAACATCTCATGCATGGTAACTAAAGATGATAGATGAACTTTAAAGGAAAATAATGAGTAAGATGATGATGAATGACATGATGATTATGATGAGGCCCTAGTGAGATGGTGGGAAGGTGAGATGCTTTAGCCCTGTTTTCCTCCTGGTGGTGTGGATGATTCCCTTTGAGTCCTTGAGAGATGGGAGGAGGTGGCAAGAGGCCCCTTAGCTCTGTGGTCCTCCTTGGATATAAGCTCGACGCCAGAGAGATGTTGGGAAGGCGAGAGAGGCCTTAGCCCTGTTTTCCTCCTGGGTGTGCTTTCAGAGAGACGGTCCTTCGGTTAGCTACTGGACCAGATCGGGATAGCCTTATAACCGATCTAATGAGCTCATTGGCCGTAGGGACAGGCATGCATCATGTGCATTTGTGTGACATTGCTTGGGTGTGCCTACTTGCTTATAATTCTTGTAATTGCTACTTGAATTATGTGTTTGTGTGTTTGTATGAATGTGTGACTGCTTGTGCGTGTTTGCGTGATTTGAGGAGATAAGAGATGGATATAAGTAGAGTAGAGAACTAGATATGCTAGAAGAGATTAAAATGATGTAGAGGTAGAGTTACCTGGCAAGGGAAAGTAAAGAACAATAGAAAGGCAGTATAGATGTCGTAGGATCAAATTATGGGGTTGGGTTACTGAGAGTTGCATGACGCGTTGGCGAGGGATCTAAACAAAACTCGAGTGACAAGTAGGATTGCCTCGTGTGATCCTGCTAGATTATTTATTGTAGTTTTGGTGCTTTATCCGTACTGAGAATCCATGGGTTGGGGATTCTCATTCCGTATATATATCAGACTTCTCAGGTACAGGTTCAAGCTTGGAAAGTTGGCGAAGCATTCACAATGACTCCCGGACGTTTAGAGTTTCTCCAAGAGTTCAAGTCTTCCGCTGTGGTTTTTAAGGAGAACTAGGATGTGTACATCTAGGAAGTAAATAGGGATTTGTTTTCATGGTCGAACCTAAGCTTCGCAGGTTCAGTTATAAAGTATGTAGAACCATTTGATAATGTATCTATGTAAATATATTCTGTATAACTACATTGTGTGTAATGTGGTTAGTGGCTCTATTTTGGATATGAACTATGGTTTTCTAATACAAAAATGAGTTCAATTTCAAATGGTTTTCGAAATCTACGATACTTAGTAGTCGTTGAGCGTCCGTAGTGCTTCGATATTAGTTGAACATGTCTGCAACATGGTTGACTGATATTGGGGTGTTACATTTTGAATGAAAGTAGAAACGAATTTTGAATGAAAGTAGAAATGAATTTTCATATATAAAAACTGAATTGGATTTTCAAGAAGTAGAAACGGATTTTGAATGAAAGTAGAAACGGATTTTTATATATAAAAACAGAATTGGATTACAATTTACCTGGATTATCGAATATGTTCCTCCTCCTCCTCCTCCTCCTGGATTACAATTTACCTGGATTATCGAATCTGTTTCAGAAGAAGATTCAGAAACGATCGAGTAATTAATAGCATCCATTCTTAACGAATCGGAAACAAAAAATGGAATTAGATGAATCACGATAATGACGAAGGAGAACGGCAGTGAATGGGGTGAGAAAGAAAATAGAGAAGCTTGCTTTGACACTGATAAGAGGATAAGAAAACGAAAATTGAAAAACACATGTGAGTGATAAAAGGAAAAAGCCGAAATTTCAGGAATCCCAATTTTGAAAAAACAAAAAAAAAGCTGAGAGGCGCGTGTAAGAGATTAGGTTGGTTAAGTTTGATTGTTAAAAACACTTGGTTGTGTATAATTATTCTATTTTATTTAGTTTTTAAAATTGAAAAAATTATATCAAATTATCCTCTAATTCTCTTTTATCGAATTCTTCCAAATTTCATAAGTCATGTGGCAATTGCCTTCTATATTGGACATACAAAACAACGTCTCTTTATTTAGTTTTTTTTTAAATAAATAATATTAATATGATATTTACCTATTTAAATAAAACTACGTAAATTTACTTTTTTATGTCACGTACCAAGTGCCGTTGGCAGTGGCAGAGTGACTAAAAATAACGCAGTGCCTTGGGCACTAGCCGCGGCATTGGTTCATTTTTATGTGTAAGTGGCGTGGACGCGAATTTCGAGGAGGAGGGGTGTGCCTCGGGCTCTGGCCGCGGCACTAGTTCAAAAGGGTGCCTCGGGCATATGGCGCGGCATTTGAATATAATATTTTAATTTTAATTAATAATTAATTTTGTAGTGTTATAAAATGTGTACGTCTTTTTTAATTCAATTTGGATCGATTTGGAAGGCAAAATAGATATAACTTATTATAATTTGAACGTTCCAAATTTTAAATTTTATAAGTTAAAAAATTTATTTATTAATTTTTCCTAAAACTGATTTATATTTTATATCTTTTATAAGATAAAAAAGTGTTTGTAGTCTAATTTGGATCGATTAGAAAGAAACAATAAATATAATTTGTAATCAATGTGGATGTTCCAAATTTTAAATTTGAAATAATCGCAGTTGGATCGATTTTTTCTAAATATGATAAATAAAATTTTTATCTTTTAATCAAAATTGTTATATTTAACTTTTAATAAAAAAATATTTGCAGTTCAAATTGGATTGATTTAGAAGACACAATAAATATAATTTGTGATCGATTTGGACGTTCCAAATCTTAAATTTTAAATATGTGCAATCTAAATTGGATAGATTTTTTCTAAATATGAATTAAAACTTTTACCTTTTAATGAAAAAGGTTATATTTAAATTTTAATAATGGATAGACTTGGAAGGTACAATAGATTAATTTGTGATCAATTTGGACGTTCAAAATTTTAAATCAATTTTAAAAAAATTAATAAATAAAATTTTTAAATTATAAAATTTAAAATTTGAAAATTGTTTTAAAAATTATATTCAAATGTCGCGCCCACAGCACCAGGCACCCTTTTAAACCAGTGCCGCGACCACAGCCCGAGGCACACCCCTCCTCCTTAAATGCCGCGTCCACGCAGCACTTACACAAAAAAATGAACCATTGCTGCAGCCAGTGCCCGAGGCATTGCGTTATTTTTTGTCACTCTGCCACTGCCAGCGGCACTGGATAGGTGATATAAAAAAGTAAATTTACATAGTTTTATTTAAATGGGTAAATATTATAATAATATTATTTATTTAAAAAAACTCTTTATTTATGATGCCAAATGCTCATTAAAAATGACATCATCTAATATCCAATAAACACAAATAATAGAGGGTTAATAGTCATTAAATTCGTCTGTAAAAAATTTTATCCATTAAATTCGTCCATCTACCATTCTATTAATAATTTTTGTTAATGATCGATCACATGAAACGTTAAAAACCTCCACGGATAGATTTACATTGTAGGCTGTGGGGATAAGTGCCCCGGTGAGTTATATAAAAATTACTAAGAGTACATGTAGTGAAAATAAATTTGCCCCCATTAATTTAATAATTTTGACCCGGCACCCTCATTTCAGTGTTGCTGCTTCTTGGTAATGATAAAGTTCAATTGTTATTTGTTTTTACATCAAATTTGATGTAGTGTTACACTCTAAATTTGTTGGGCATCGTGACCATGCCCCATGGAGAATTAAAATAGAGAAGAAGGAAAGAACAATAACACAATCACAACACAAGAGGATTAACGTGGAAACCTAAAAACAGGGAAAAAACCACGGTCGTTGCCAAACGACAACCAAGAAAATTTTATGAAATAAGGATTACACCATACATCACAATATTTTCTACTTCGGCACCAAGCACTCCCACACTGTTACAATGACTACACCCTCTACACTCTTACAAGAGAAACCTCTAAAGTAGAAGAAGGAATTTAAAAGTCATACAATGTGTATTGACTTGGTACAATTAAAACTCTCAACTTAAGCCCCTATTTATAACATAAAGGCCCACTCACACTTCTTACACCAAGCAATGTGGGACTTCTTATAAACATTATTTTCAACCAAACCCAACAATCTCCACCTTGATTGAAAATAATAACATTGTCAATACCGACAATCATAACTCTATAGCTATCACACTCCACCATAAAAAGTGCATCCACTTAGAATTAGCCAATTCTAAAAATTTCATCGGCACATGTCGAACAAAACTTGCTGAGACTTTATGGTGTTGCTTCCATGTTGGCTTTCCTTGGAAGTAACTCAGCCATCAACATAACTCCACCATCACACAACTTGCATCAACCGCCAACCAATGCCCATGTGTAATTGTGGACCCGCTAACAGTTCATCCTCTTCCATGGCAGTGTGGACCTACCAAAAGGATACATATCTCAAGATTTCAGAGGATATCTTCATATCTCTCTGCCAGAGAGACTACGTCAGCGTCTGATTCGGAGCCTTTTGCCGAACTTGCTCCACCTGAACAATATCTCTTTGTATGTCCAGTCTTTCCGCATTTCCAGCATGTTACATTCTTCCCCCGCC
>JASCZI010151421.1:12264-32856 GCA_036250425.1 Stylosanthes scabra
CACCTCCTAGTGTTTTAGAATCCATAGTGCAAACATCAGTGTGAACTAAATCTAGAACATGTGATCTCCTATGAGGTCCAGAACTATGAAATGATACTCTAGCATGCTTTCCAACAAAACAATGAGTGCAAGTATTTAAAGTTGTACCTTTCACTAGAAGTGAGTGTCTCTTGGCTAACACGTTGAGTCCTTTCTCACTCAAGTGGCCAAGACGCATATGCCATAAATCAGAAGAGGGATCATCAGCTACATTCACCTCTTCTTTGCACAACTTTGCTTGCAACCGGTAGAGAGTAGAGTGAGTATTGTCTTCTTTAGCAACAATAAGAGCCCCTTTGGTAATCTTGCATTTTCCACCTCCAAAAGAAGTGCAATACCCTTCTTGGTCCAATGCCTTCACCGAAATCAGATTAAACCACATATCTGGCGCATGCCTAACATTCTTCAATTGCAACTTGCATCCCATGTTGGTTTCAAGCCACAAATCTCCCATACCAATGATGTCACACACCCCTTTATCTCCCAATTTAATCTTGCCAAAATTTTCAGCAGTATACGAAGTAAAAAACTCACGCCTCGGAGTGACATGACAAGAGGCACCAGAATCCATAATCCAAGTGGAATCATCAAAGACAAAATTAACATAATTTTCATCACAAGTGATAAGAACATCATTATAAGCAATAGCAGTAGTTTCATTATCACTTTCTTTACCTTTGTCTTCATGTCTTCCCCTTGACTGTTCTCTTTTCAAGAATCTGCAATTCCTTCTAATATGCCCCGGCTTGCCACAATGATGACAAGTTAAAGTGAACTTTTTCCTTGGTGGTGCTGACTTGGACTTTTCTCTTGATTTGTCTCGGCTCTCTGACCTGTCAGTACTGTGAGGTTTTCTAGATTGGCTTTTCCACAGTGACTCTGAAACAAGTGCTTCTGACTGGGAGGAGGTATTTATCAAACCCTGCTCTTTTCTTCTGGCTTCTTCATTCAACATGCTCTCTTTTAACATTGACAACGTCAACTTCCCTTTTGGAGCTGAGTTAGTCAGTGTCACAACCAGAACCTCTCAACTATCAGGCAGAGAACTAAGCAACAACAAGGCTTGCAACTCGTCACTTAAAGTGATCTCATTATTGGTCAACTGATTCACAATCTCCTGAAAAATACTCAAGTGCTCCGGCATTGATTTACCTTCGGTGTATTTCTTATTAACCAACTTTCTAATCAAGAAAGCTTCGTTCTGCACATTCTTCCGCTCATATAGCTCCTTCAACTTGTCCCACATCTTCTGGGCATTAGTTTCAGTGTCAACATGCGGATACACACTGAGATCAAGCCATTGCCTAATCAAAGCAACTGTTTTCCGGTGCAACTTCTTCCATTCAACATCAGACTTAGTACCTTTGGTTTTATCTCTCTCAATAGAATCATACAAGTCCTTGCTATACAACATATCTTCCATGAGGATCTTCCAAATAGAGTAATTTTTGGAATCCAATTTAACCATATTTGGCCTATGCGTATTTTCTTCCTCCATTTAATCAGCACAGAATAAATAACCAAAGCTCTGATACCACTTTGTTGGGAAAATTCAGGTTCAAATCAGAACTACAGTGGAAGCACCAAAATATTTTTCCACAACATGTGCAATTAAATAGGCAGCACCAAAGATACTCCAAGCAGCAGATAATATGCAGAAATTAAGAACATGAGACACAAGAATTTTTATCGTGGAAAAGCCCCCAAAAGAGGGACAAAAAATCCACAGAACCTAGTCCAGTAAAATCTTCCACTATCAATAATAATGAGTACACAATCAGTCCTTCTAGTAGCACTATATCTCAACAATCAACAAAATACATCATCACAACGGATGGAATCAACATAAACTCTCCACAAAGTGGGTATCTCAAATCAGACATAAGAGAAGGTAATAACACTAGCAAGTTATATCCTAATGACCAGCACTACACCAGGAGTAACATACTGAAATATCATAAGAAATGGAGCAAATTTACCAAGTCAAAATATGCACATTGAAACCGTCATTTTTTCCCAAATTTCTTCTTCTCTCGATGTCGTTGGAGAACACTCACAGCTGCTGCCTTTCAATTCTCTATAACCTAATTCTTCATTCTTCATGTGGCTTTTATATATGCAGCTGCTAGTATTATTATTATTATGTTTATAAGTTGGGTTTGGCCCATGAATTAGAGAGCCCACCAACAAATATATATATTTTATAATTAATTCATCATTCTCACTCATGAATGATTTGTATGATTTGTGTTTGTTCATTTTGATTTAGTTCAGATGATAAAAAAGATGCATTTAGTTTGATTTAAATATGAGCGTTACAAGCAATAAGACCGGAAGAGAACTATCACCATAAAAGCTAGCTTATGTAGTGGGAGAGCCCAAGGTCTTATAAGGCTCTTTTTCAGGTGTTGACCTCCCGATATGGGACTCGTAACATAGCATCCCTCTTTAAGAGCCGGCGACTTGACGGCGCCACTCTACGGCACTTCACTAGACCTTTTTGCTGGTCAGAATCCTCCACTAGTCAGAACCCTCCGTAGATAGTTCTTTTTAGTTTGCCGACTCTCAATAAAAGCACCATTGTTACAAGCAATAAGATCTTGAGAGAACCATCACCATAAAAGCTAGCTCATATAGTGCTGTGATGAGAGAGCCCAAGGTTTTATAAGGCTCTTTTTGAAGTGTTGGTCTCTCAATGTGAAACTCGTAACAAATGATTGATTTTATTTCTTAGAAACTAGTATGATACATTCTGTTATTGTGAACAAAAGTGGTTCCTAGAAACCTACTATTTTTTCCTTTATTTTCTTTTCTTTCTTTGTTGTATTTTATTTAAAAATAAAAAATAAAAACTGCATGCTATGGCTTAAAGATATTTGTCCTTAATATTAGTTAATAATAAATAGATAACATTAGGAAAGGAATCAAGTTCCATGAGATTCAATCTGGCAAAAAAGAAAAATTCCATTAGATTCCGAAATGCAAAGTATGTACATCCATTAATTTATATCTTCTCTTACGACTGCTCAACATCACGAGGGCCAAAACAATAATAATACTATAATGAATCTTGAGGACCTTGCTAATTGCCATGCATGTACTAGAAACCTAGAATAATTTAGATTCTCTTGCAATAAGAGGAACATTTGCACCCTCAAAGGGGTGATGAATTATTTGTGTTTTCCACCTAGCTAGCTACTTCACTTTTTTTATTATTTATTTAACCAATTGGTGCTACTTTCCCTGGCCCCCTCAAATGTCCCTAGCCAGCTTATATATATATATATATATGACCAATAATAATAATAATGATCTCTTTAATGATTAATTATTAATTTATTCACTTTTAGGTATGTTACTTCCTAAACTCTTATACTATGTGACTTTTTTTTATTATTTTAAGTGAAATTCGAACTCGATATCTCTTGCAACGGAGAAAGGGTAACGTCACATGAGTAATCGTTCATTGACTATGTAATTCTTTAACGATTATGATGAAATGATTACTTTTTTGAGATTAATTAATGATAATGAAGTTTCTGAAAACATAATCCTATCTTAAATGGTCATTTTAAGGAATTAAAGACTTTATACACTTTTTCGTTCATTTTAATTTTTTTTCTTTTTTGGGTGTCTAGAACAGAATTCCGTTCATTTTAATTTAAGCATTCAAAAGAGTATTACCTCTATGCATTATATCAAAAATATATTTATATGCTAAAATTAATTATAAAAATAAATTATTATATATTTATGTATAAAAATATATATTATTTAATTTATTTTTAATATATATTTTATACTAATAGTGAATTTTAGTAGTTAATTTATATTTATATTTATTATAGTCTCCATTGTAACAAAATCATCACTAAAGCATTACTAATTGACCATAGATGAGTTTGCTAGTTACAAAATCATCACTAATTGACCATTTTATAACAAAAATTATATTTGTTTGGGCATTCCTTTTATATGGTCTTCATATCAAGCCTCTTTTGATTTATTAATTATTGCTAGTAAGCAAAAATTAATTCAAAGTTGCGTGCCCTAGTTGCTGATTTGTAGGTCCATCCATCCATGCTTATCAAATCTGCTACCTCATCTATCTCACAAAAGAAGAAAAAAAAAGTTGAGTCAAATCAATTAACTTGCATGCATAGTCAACAGTACAATTCCTTTATTAGTTAGAAACATGTTGGTAAAACTAATAGATGATCCCAAAATAATATAGGAAGCGAATGAAGTATTCTAGTAATTCATATTATTATATTTTTAGTCGTTGATCTTAATCATATATATATATAATTAAAATAAATTAAGATCAACGATTAAAAACACAAAACTACCGAATTCCTAGTAACACTTATCTATTTTCAATATGTGTGTGTTTCATTTAATTTTGATTACTAAAGTATTCTAATCTTAATATCTTTAAAACTAAAGTCACTTGTTAAAAAATCAAAATAATCACAAGTATTAATATTAAAAATATTAAAACACTTATTGGAAACCATTCAATTTTTTAAAAAAAATTTCAACTCTTAAGTAGTACAAATGACTTTAATTTAGCACCATTACTAAAAATATCCCTAAAAAAATGATAGTGTGATAAGTTTATCATATATATATAAGAAAATTGCTTCAACTTTAAGCTTTTGTCAGTTTCTTGAATAAAAATCACCTAAGTTGTGATTGATAAAAAAAAATGAATAATATATTTATGAATGGCAATGCTTTAACATTAAAAAAAGTAGAATTGGGTATGTAGCTATGGAAACTTATTAATTGGACACGAATGAATAGCACATTAAGATTGATGCATATCTATATTTTGCAAATTCGGACACTACTACTATGACAATAAAATGCAATTATTGAGCAAAACAAAAGCAAGCATGCATAATGCATATGCCTCAGATAGAAAGAAATAGAACGCTACCTACTTTCTTTCTAAAGAAATCCCTCCTTTTTGACCAAAATAAAGACCACCATATACTTTTCTAGAGATAATAATAACGCCTTTTCAAATTTTATAACCATCAACATTGAAGGGGCAAATTAAATTAAATTAAATCATTTGAAAAAAAAAAGGCAAAACTTCCAACATAAACATACCTTGTCAAGAGCATATGTTTTTGCATGGTATTACTATAATAATAGTTTAGTTTTGTGTCGAACCTTGATGGCGGCATATATGTAGAAGGAGATATGGCCACGTCAAACTTCAGAAAGAGACACTCGATATGGCGTAAGAGATTAGTCTGGGCCTGCCGAGTCTAGGATACCCTCCTAAAAAAAATAGTTTAGTTTTGTGTAATGCATCAAACGATTTAGAATTAGAGCAAAAGATGATTGAGGGCGTGTGTTTTACGTTCTTTGTTATAGTTTATGTTTATAATAAAGTATAGGAAGCATTTTAAGTGTTTCGGATATGTAATAATATAGTGATTTTAGCCATTGATTTTAATTATAAAATAATTTTAAAATCAACCATGCTAGGTAACCAATAAAAATTCAGCCAACATCAGCCAATAATTTAAATTGGATGTTCTATTTCTTTATATTTCTTTTGTTCTATTTTTAAGTTTTAAATGATCTATTTCTAAAAAAATATAAAATTGGCTGATGTTGCTTGAGGTTTCAAATGTTCTATAACTTCCATTGTGGATGTTCTATAAACAGTAGTTTCGATGTTCTATTTTTTGTTGGCTGATTTGTTGGTTAAAAAATTATTGCTTACCTATACTTTTCCTATTAAAATGTATACATATAAAAATTACAATAATACTAAATGTACAATGTATACATCTGTACACATCATTTAGCAACACGGAAAAATGTAAATATTAGTATGGAAAAATATAAATTTTTATGTTAATGTTCATATTTTTCCGTGTTGCTGAATGATGTGTACAATGGTACAGATAGATTAATTCTAAAAATAAAAAATAAAAATTATTGAATTATCATAAATCATGAAGCACTTGAAATACTTCCTAAGTATAGGTTACCTATGGCATGTATTTTATATCGATATATCATAGTGTTCCAAAAAGAAATTCTGAAAAGTTTGAATTGTATCACACATTTTTCACATATATATGATCAGGTTTTTGGGAGAAAATAAATATATTTGCTTTTCTGAACTATTTATTGATCTGGAAAATTTGCTTTCACTTCCAGCACTTTTTTTCTACGCAAGGCACGTTTTAAATTTAATTAAACTTTTTTAAGGGTGAACTATAATTCTTTTAGTAAATTTGCTTTATTTTATGTTAAAGAACATAATTGCATTATATCTCCTAAATTATGAAAAAAAATAGTAATATATGTATAAAAAAACAATAGCCACATCATAATCATAATTTATGTATAAATATATATACATGTTGTTGTAATATATATTTAATATAATTAGTTGATTTAGTGGCTAATTTTTTTATAATAATGCTATACATCCAAGCAATTCAACCAACCAAGCTCAATCAAGTATTTTTTATCTACTCTCACTCATTTACATGAAAACACGCGCACTCTTCCTCCATATTTTCTGCAACAACAAACTTCTCTTCCTCCTCTTCCTCCTTCTTCTTCGTGCTTTTACGTCGCCATCGCCGTTGCCGCTACCGCCGTCATTGTCGCCGCTGCCGCCGTTATCGTTGCTGCAGCCACCATCTTCGTAATCTCCTTCTTCCTCCTCTGTTTTCCATTTCCTCCTCTTCTTCTTCTTCCTCCTCCTTCTCCACTGTTATGATGTTGTTGTTGTTGTTGTTCATGTTGTTGTTGTTGTTGATGATGTTCTTCTTCTTCATGAATTGGATTTTTATGAAAAATAGAAACGAAATTTGAAGATAAAATAGAAACAGATTTTCATGCAAAAACTGAATTGGATTTTCACGAAAACAGAAATGGGTTTTGAATGAAAATAGAAACGGTTTTTTAATGAAAAACATAACATATTTTATATCGAAAACAGAAACGAAATTTACATGAAAACAGAAACGGAATTTTTATGAAAACAGAAACGGATTTGGTGATGAACCCACGCCAAGACCACGCCCAGGTGTGACTTTGGGTCACAAAAACAGAAACGGAATTTACATGAAATCAGGAACGGAATTCATATGAAAACAGAAACGGAATTGCTTTTTTTTTCTTTCTTAAATGTACTCAAATGTACTCCATCTTCCTGCTACTGCGGCTACTCCTCTTCCTCCTCCTATCTACGTGGTTTTGGTCTTCTTTTTCCTATTGTTGCCATTGCCATTATCATCATCGTCGCTGCTATCTTCTTCTTATCTATTGTGTCGTTATCTTCATTGTCCTCCTCCTTGCTGTTGTTGCTGCCGCCGCTGTCGTCGCCGTTATCGTTATTGGAAGAAGCATGAAGAGTTGACGATAACAAGGAATGAGAACGGCGATGAAGGGAGTGAGAGAGAAAACAAAGAAGCTTACTATAATGAAATTTGAAATAACGCATTTGAGTGAAAAAAAGGGAAGAACGAAAAATCAGAGATTATGTGGGTTGAGAGGCGCGTGTAAGTTGAGAATTTGGTTGGGCTTGATTACTTAAATTACTTGATGTCTAACCTTATTGATTTTTTTAATGGTTGCATTATATATAAGGCACTATGTCAACTCATAAAACTTGACTCCGTACCGTGTAGCTGAACCCATATGAACTAAACTAGTCATGAAAATTAATTACTAAATCATACTTTTTTAACGTAAGCATAAATTGTCAAAAAAAGAAAAGAAAAGAGATCTTACATTTGAAATTATAAATTAAATAGCATTAGTGCAAAAGAAAGGACAATATAATAGACTTTTGAATATCTTTTCATTCAAAAGAAACAATAACTTTTAAAAAGTGTAGTACTTAATTAGATTTAAAAGCGAACAATTAGATTAATTTGCTTACTCTTTACATGCAAAAGCCATATCAATCATAAGAACGGACGAATTGAACAGGTGAACTATTAATTAATAACAAATAATGCTATCTATCAAGTCCTTTTAGTAGACATCAACTTTACACACGTATAAAAATATGATTATTATAGACAAATCACAAAAAATCGAAAGTAGTTAACACATCAATGACCATATTTTATACGTGTATCAATTTGACATCTACTAAAAGTATGCGTGGATAAAAGAACCGATTAATAAATGTTATTTATGCACCTAAAAGAATTGAAATGTCATTTAAAATTTAACTTTTAACTGTTAAAGAAAGTTTAAGACATGGTCAATAAGAAGTAATAAATATAATTTTTTTTTTTAAAAGTTTTGGGTTCAATTTCCAAATATTTAGAAAGCCATGCCTTCTTTATAATCTCCAATTTAAAACAAAATTACTTGTAAAGAAAGGGAACCCAAAGGTAGGTCCAAAAGGGACCAACAAGTTACGTTGTGGTATGAAACAGAAACCAAATCTAATTGGCAAAGTAAAGGGATTCAAAGAAAGTGTGATAGTCAAATAAACTTAAAACAACTCAAAAGTTAAAAACAAAACATGTTATATCGACGTGTTTTCCATCAAGGTATGTTCCTCAACCTCTTCAAAATTGTTGGGTATGTTTATATTTATACTATGCTTGTGCTTCAATTATATTATTATTACCGTACAATGCACAAAGCATAATCTTTGATCATTTTTATAAGGTGGGTCTTCTCTGTCAGGAGTGAGTCTTATGAGTTATGACCCCCTAGATCCCTAGAACTGGAAGCATTATTTATTAACTATCCTCAGATATATAATTTTAGGCAAATACAAAGTGACCAATTTAATGCATTTTACGAGTTGTTTTCATATCTAATAGATTTACGCATCAAGCACAGAAATAATGAAGTTTTAGTACAAAAATAACGAAGTGTAGCACAAAAAGTAGTTTAAGTCACACACAAAGAAAATAAGAATTGTTTTTGTGGAAATGAATGCATAGATACGTATACATGTAATCTTACCGTTTTATGAGTTATCATTCTATTCTCACATGTAGTATCACCCAAATCATTTGAAACTTTTATCCATCTCACCAACCATATCCTCTAAGATTAGGCAAACTGTTAAGGAATAAGGCTAGCTGTTTTATAGTTGCTTGTAGCAGAAGCAAAACAGAATTGGTTAGAATTCTGTTATGGCAGCTAGGCTAGGAAGTTACTATGGCAGTTAGTTGCAGCTCTTACAATTACACAAACTAACTAACTAGGGCATAGAAAAGATAACAGCTTATAGATAGATGCACACAATACACCAAGGTAATCCAATTATCTAAATCTATGCAACTAATAAATCAAATGTGTACTGTTGGATCACCAAGGCATAAACTTGTTTCTTAATTTCATCTAATATTTCAAGTTCTGTACTAACTAATGTTTCCTAATTTTCTTGATTTAATGAGATTATAATTGAATTAATCTTAACTATATATATATATATAGTCAAAGTCCGAACTCTTGCGTGTAGTGACCCTCTTAATTAGATTAATCAAGTTAACTTCATAACTCCAATTTAAATCTAACTAGTGATAAAGAACTAAAATGTCTATAAAATCACACTAGCAGACATAATCTCGGTTGGCTATATTTTAACTTATGGCGATTATTTGTGTATCCTATTCTAACTTCTGAAATCTTATTTACCATGCTAAAGATCAATTTCAAGAAGAGCATTATGAAAAACTAAATAATTGCATAATTTATCAAATTAGCAAAAGTAGAAAAACATCAAGAGTTCAAAAATAAGATCCAAGAGAGTATATTGTTCTAACTCTCTAAAAACACTGACTGATTTTGAGACTCCTCAATTGTTTTCTTTTTAATTTGTATTGTTCCTTCATGCCTTCATGGCTGGCCTTCCTCTGCTTTGCTGGTTGGAATTTAAAAAATCGTTAAATTTTGAGGGGAAAATACAACAATTATATATATATATAAAAGAAAAAAACCACAGAATTTTTTGAGTATCACAACATAGACTTACAAATTTGGAGGCTGTTTGATCTTTTTTGTTTCTTTCGTGCTTCTCCTTTTCTTGTTTGTTCTTGATCTGCTACATTTCTAGTGAAACAAAGAACAATGTTGATACAAGAACACAATAATATATAAATACAAACACAAATTGAAATGAAGAATTAACATAGGACTTTTCTTAATCTTACTCATAATCAGAGTCTATCTCAATTTCATCTTGTACAACTCTTTTCTTTTTCTGAGTTTTTCCTTTCTTTTTGTCATCTTTCATCTTCGCCTGCACAATGAGCCCCTGAAAAACAAGTTTACTAATTAGTAAGTGTTTATAATATAGAAAGCAAGTCGGGTACACCTTGTAGTACCAAATTTCAGAGTTTACAACCATTGATTGAAGCTTATAAAGGTTTATAACCCCTCAATCAACGGTTGTAAACCTGGAGTTTGATACTCCAGAGTATACCTAACCTATTTCCTATAATATATATATATATATCAGAATAATTCAATCACCAATAATGAAATGTTATGTATTAAACATACAGTTGCGTGTTTTGATTCTATTGCAACCCTTTTTTGTATGCGCTTCCTTGTCCAATGATGAATCCATGGTTGTCTAGTTGATGATTCTGCTGGCTTTTTTTCAAATTCTTCTAACTCATGGAAATAAATGATCATGAGTGCATATAGACATCCATCCACTGACTTATTGTTCCTTAACCTGTAAGTTTTTATTCCATTCAACAGAAAGCTATGTACACGCTCTGCCCAGTTTTTTTTACTGATATTTGAGATGTTCAAAATTGCAGGTAGGTGTGATCGAGGAATCTTGCTGGAAGTTGTTGCACACAAAAACTTCTTCTGAATGAAAAGGATGAAAGCCCTTTTGAATTTTGTTCGGTTGTCTTCCCCATCGACTATTATTTCCTCTAACATTTTTTTTTCAATGAAGCTACTGTCTCGTTCTCAAATTCTTTAATGATTTTCTTGTCTTCCTCGGTGAGTTTTGCAGTTTTGATTTTCGAAGGAATGCGTTTTCCTAAAAAAAAAAAAGTAAATAAAGATAAACACATTAAGATGATATGTTTGGTTTTTTTTATCTATAAATTATTATTTTAAATGTATAATATTAGATGTTATAATTTATAAATATATAATTATGCATGTTATTTACATAAAATGCGAAATGTTAAGTTAAATATAGTAATTTTAAATTATCGTTATAGAGAAAATAAATGGATTATGCTATTTGCACACCAAAAATAAACACTAGTATATAATACATATTTAAATACAAAATAAACTTTAAAATGATAAAACTACACGTATATTCATGTATAAATATACGGTAACTGATTTTCGTATGCAAATAAAATTGTTGTGTCAAATATTTAACCGTCAACATATTGTTAATAATACCCATCATCATCTTATCCTACTCTTCGTAACAACACCCACATTATCATTTTGAAGAGTAAAATTAGAAGAGAAATCTTAATCATATATTTATCATAAAAGGTTTGACCATAAAATTGAATAAAATTAAATGTTAATGATATTTTTAAAATTTTTCACAAACTTATAAAAAAAAAAAATCTCAAAATGGCCCCTGAAATTTGGGCTACGATTAAATTGGCCTCTGAAATTTAAATGTTATCAAATTGGTCCCCACTTTTATGAATATGACTCACATGGCCCTTTTAAGGTTATTTGTTAAAAAAACGTTTATTTGGCAGTTAATTGTCCACGCCGAACTCTAATAAAACGACGTCGCTATATGTTTGTGCCAACAAAGTACCAAAATGACTTCATTTGAGAGTGAAAGAAGTTAAAATCTATCTTTCAATGTGTTATGTGAGAGAGATTTTAACTTTCTTCGGCCTTAAACGATGTCATTTTGATACTATGATGACGCAAACAGATCACGACATTATGTTATTAGAGTTCAGCATGAACAATTAACGGTTCGTTTTTTTTACGGACAATCTTAAAAGGGCCAATATAAGTCACAATTATAAAAATGAGGACCAATTGGATAACATTTAAATTTTAGGGGCCAATTTGATCGTAGCCCCAAATTTCAGGGGCCAATTTAATAATATGTGTAGTTTTTTTAATATATACTTACATTATATTTGGCAGCTGTTTTTTTAATTAATTGAATAGAAAGAGATATATACTTACATTGTATTTGGCAGGTGCTTTTTTAACCATTTTATCTGGAAAAATAGAAAATTAGCATAAAATATCAATTAACACCAAAAAAAAAAAAAATACAAAAAAAAAGTATCTTAACTTAGTAGTTACAGAGAGAATATCGGATGCAGATTATTATAGAGAACAGAAACTACTAGATATAAAGATCACTTGATACAAGAGTCTAAAACACAAACAATTGAACAAGTTACTACAAAAATGGGAAAATTAAAGCAATACTACATGTACCTAAACATTCAAACTTTACTAGATGGAAAATAAAACACAAGTTGCTGGAAGCATCAAATAGTTGAACACAGAGATTAGCAGATCAACCTTATACAAAGCAGACATTACAAGGTCTAAAAATAACTTGATACTAAATCATAAAAGAAAGTGATTTGTTAAATAAAATATATAAAATAAAGTGTAATACTACATGTACTATTTACACTCTCTTAAACCCCGTTTATAGCACATAAAATATAAACAGTGACGGACGTAGAAAATTTTTATAATGGGGGCATAAATAATACACAAAAATAATATAACAAAATTAAGATATATATATATATTCACAAAAAAAAAACTAGTCACCTGATAATTTTATTAACACAAAATATATATTTATTTTAGACTATTTTCTTCTCATTTCAATATTTTGGAAAGATTACATAATATTTTTATTATTCATGATGACATTTTGTCAAACATCCTTACTATTTAATCAACTCACGTTCTATTTTAGATCAATAGTTAAAGAATTTATGAAAATATTACTCGAATAGAACAATTCTGATTCTTCATTACAATGGTCTAATAAACAAATAAAAATTATAAAAAAAAAATTAAATGAAACAACCACAATTATATATATAATATATCTCTTTCTATTTAAAAAAGATTAGTCAACAATTTTCATAATTTAATTGCAAAGTTAAGACAATATAATTATGGTAGAAGTTTCTTTTAATGAAAATATACATATAACATCAAATTTAAATTAAATAAAATGATAAACATAAATAATGCATTTATATTATCTCAATAAAATTTTAGGAAAAAAGTATTAAATAATAATTATAATACTAGTATTATTATTATTATTATTAGATTATTTATTTATTTTTTTAATCTCAATAGAATAATTTATAAATATGATACTTTTGTTATTGTTTTAATATATAATAACATAAATTTCTCTCAAATTTCTTTTAAAATTGGTGAGCTGGGGCAAACAATTTTTATTGTGGGGGCATTCTTTATATACATATATACTTGTTATTACTTTTGTCTAAATTCATTGGGGCAAATGGCCCAGAAGAATGTATGTAGGTCCGTCCTGAATATAAATATCAGTACAGAAAAATCCATAAAACACATGAATATAATAACACATAAATAACATCTCAACACAAAAATCGAAATAAAAGGAAAAAAAATAATGAGTATATAAAAGTGTATAATAATACATATAAATTAATTCTAAAATTAAAAGAGAAAAAAGGACATCTGATATACCAGTGTTGTCTTGGCTCTCTTCATCCTCTTCATTATCATTGTTGACATTTCCGCTATCATTGACATCATTTCTGTTGATTTCATCTGGAACCTTGGACTCCGGAGGTGGACGAGATGAGAAAGTAGTTCTTGACCTTTTAGGTAGTGAACTTATAATATTGCTCAAATCAATGCCCTCAAAATTTCTGTCTCTCTCCTTTGTGATTTCTGTCACCTCTTTTGATTGGCATTCACCTTGTTTTGGTTCTTGTGTAGTTGCAACATTTGCCCCTACCTCCTTTGGGGCGTCACCATCATAACCAGGCTCTGGTAAGCACTACAACATCTCATAATAAAAGTTCACAAATAAAAAAGAATTAGTATAAAATATATACTTACATTATATTTGGCAGCTGTTTTTTAATTGAATAGAAAGATATTTGTACTTACATTATACTTGACAGGTGTTTCTTTGATCATTTTATATGGAAAAATAGAAATTAGTATAAAATATCAATTAACACCCAAAAAAATAAAAAATAAAAAGTATCTTAACCTAGTAGTTACAGAGAGATTATCAGATCAAGATTATTATAGAGAACAGAAACTACTAGATCTATAGACCACTTGGTACAAGAGTCTAAAACACAAAAAACTGAACAAGTTACTACAAAAATAGGAAAATTAAAGCAATACTACATGTACCTAAACACTCAAACTTTACAGAGATTAGCAGATCAAGCTTATACAAAGCAGACATTGCAAGTTCTAAAAATAACTTGATACTAATTACTAAATCATAAAAGAAAGTGGTTTGTTAAAAAAATTATATAAAATTAAAAGTAATATTACATGTATACACTTCAATATAAACCCTAAACTATAAACTTTAAACCCTAAATATCAGTACAAAAAAATCTACAAAACACGTTAATATAACATACAATATATAGCACAAAACAGTTGCGTACAACACAAAAAAAAATGTACCTCAACATAGAAATCGAAATAGAAAAAAAAAATGGGCGTATGAATGTGTACAATGATAAATATAGATTAATTCTAAAATTTAAAAAAAAGAAACATCTGAGATACAAGTAGTGTTGTCTTGGTTCTCTTCATCCTCTTCATTATCAATGTTGGCATTTCCGCTATCATTCACATCATTTCTGTTGATTTCATCTGGAACCTTGGGCTCCGGAGGTGGACGAGATGGGAAAGTAGTTCCTGACCTTTCAGGTGGTGAACTTATAATATTGCTCAAATCAATGCCCTCAAAATTTCTGTCTCTCTTCTTTGTCCTTTCCACTTCCCTGATGATTTCTGTCTCCTCTTTTGATTGGCATTCACCTTCTTTTGGTTCTTGTGTGGTTGCAACATTTGCCCCTACCTCCTTTGGGGCGTCACAATCATAACCAGGCTCTGAAGTATAGGTAATTAATATTTTTTTAATCAATAAATCAGCCAATAAAAAATAGAATATCCGTAACCATTGTTTATAAAATGTTCACAATAAAAGAAATAGAACATCTGAAACCTAAAACAACTAACAATCAATAAAAAAATAAAATATTCGAAACTTATAATTAGAAGATCCAAAATCTAAAAAAATAGAACAACCAATATAAATTGTTGACTGATATTAATTAATTTTTTATGTTGTTTCATAAAATACAAGCTTTCAACGTCACATAAAAGTTCACAAATTATTAACATATATATGCAAATACATTATAAACCAAATAATGGTTGTAAAACCATCATGCATGGCCCCTGCTACTACTATCTTACTTCAACCATCAACACCATACTTTAATGTAATGAATCATGCATGCATGGCATCTTAATAAATAAAAGGAGGTACATACCTTATTCAAGTAATTTGTGATAAAACTTCGAACCCCTTTAAAACTCAAGGAACTGCATGCAAAAGCAAAAGATTGTAGTGACTAATGAGAATGATGAAGAGGGCATAGAGAGAAAGAGAGGGAGAGAGGGTACTTACTCCAAGCCCCCTTTTCTGACACAAAAAAACTAAGTAACCCCCTTGTGTATATATAGAGTAGGAAACATTTTCAATATGTCCGAAACACCGGTGTTATTGTGTTTTTAGTCATTGATCTTAATCATATATATATTTTATAATTAAAATTAATTAAGATCAACGGCTAAGTGTGTGCTTGGTTTAGCTTTTGCAAACTGAAGTTGAGTTCAACTTGATTATATTAGAATTGATTCTTATCAAAATTGAGTTTGTTTTAACGTGATTTGTGTTTGGATATTTTAGTTTAAAAGTGATTATAATTGATAAAATAATGTTTGAATAACAATAGTTAAAATTACTTTTAGATATAAAATTACAAAAAAGGATAAACATTAGATTAAACTTTTAATATTATTTTAAAAATTTTTATATTACAAAATTTTAAATTATAATAAATTACACATAATATTATCTATATATATATATAATAATAATTATAATATCTAATAATTATTTTTTATAAGATAATATCTAATAATTATAAACTATAATAATAAAAGATAAATAAATTTATTAAAATTTAACAAAAATACAATAAAATGCATGAAATATAATGTTAGAAATATATATATTTGAACATCTAAAGTATCATCTATATTATATTATAAACCCTTTATACGTACTATTTATTAAGTCTACCTACCAAATTAATTATTCCACCACCATTATATATATGTATGGAAAGTTGGAAACAATTCAAATGCACCATGGAGTACCAAACTATATGGTTTATAACCATTGATTCAATGCTATAAAACAACTTTAAAGCTTTATCAATGGTTAGAAACAATGAAGTACCAAACTCCATGGTGTTTTTGAATTGTTTATATATATATATACTCAATAATTCAATAATTTATTTCAATCAAATAAATTTGTTCAGTAATTTTTTTTTATAGCCTCTCAATTTTTTTTGTATAATGAATCATTACAATAAGAATGTTAAAATACTCAAACAGTATAAGCACATAAATTAATCAAATAAAATATATATATTTTTTTATGTCTATTATAGTATATTTTTTATTTAATAAGTAAAATTATGTCAGAAGAAATAAATTTATATTGATAGTTGAAGATGAAGAAAAAAAAAAAGTATGAAATAAGTGGAAGTAAAACTATATGATATTGGTATTATGGAATATTGGAATATTAAAAAGGAAGAATACTTGAGGAAATGAAGTTTGTAATAATTCTTAACGTGAATAATTGAAAGCAAAAGCTACAAAATGTTGCTTCTACTAAATGTACGTTTGATGTCAAAATCACATTGAAGAAAAATCATTCAAACAAGTTTGGTGCAGCGTTAAAGGCTTTCAAACGAGCTTCTACGCTTCCAAACACTAAACCAAATATATACTAAAAGTACAAGAACACCGGTATTTCGGATATACTCGAAACGCTTACTTTAGAGTAAACCACTACCAAGGATTCAAGGTGTGTGAATGTGACTTTCCAATTTCATATCATCCTTCTTGAAATAATACAAACACTTTCATTACTGATGCGTTTTCCGATCAATTGATTCCATTTGTCTTTTTTTTTTCTTCTAAATAAATGTATTTATTAATTTCTTTATTAGTTGTGTATGTTATGCCATAATCCACTCATCGTTTTTCATTTTTTATTTTAAATTATTTGAATTTAATTTTCATGCACCGTCAGTGTAAAAGAATTTTACATACATTCAATCAAATATTACCACATCATCAAGAACAATTAATTTTCAAATCCACTACTTCTAAAGTCAAATAAATGCATAAATCTTATTGGATAACTGTGTTAGTGCATCAAAATTAAACTCAAATTATTTACCCGGACAATGATTTTAAGTATATGTAATTAAAATTATTCTATTGTGTTTTTTAGAGTACCAATAAGTAATTAAACAATTTTTAATGCATATTGTGTTATTGTATCTTTACTTCCATTCTAGCTAATCAAATTTATTTTATAAATAAAAAAAATATTTAGTATAACAATAATAAAAATGTTGTAATTTTATTTTTATTTTATTTTTTAGATTTTTAATAAAATTTAATGACTATTTTAATTAATGTGTTAGAGTGAAAATGAGAAAATGAAATGGAGGGAGTAATAACTATTTTTATATTATTTTAATTAGTAATTTTATATGCATTTATTTATTCAATTAATGTTTTTAGAGTCATGATTCAATTTTGGATTTTAAAGTAGTGTGACACCGTAGAATAATTTTTATATAATCAATATTTTTATTTAATTTTATGTTTATTCGGTAAATGATATAGTGATATATACATATTGGGCAAGAGAGCTCAGAAGAGATCTAGATAGTACAAACAACAAAGATTAACGAAAAGAAAAGAATCAATGAAGAAGATGATGCAATTACAAGCCAATGAAGAAGAAGACGATGAAAAAACGGTGTCATCTAGAATTCATTCAATTTTGAATTTTAAAATTTAAAGTGTTGTGAGACAATAAAATGGTTTCAATTAATTCAATTTATCTATTTTTTAAAAAAACTTATATTTATTATCTTTTTGTTAGTTGTGTTATGAACTTATGGTAGCTTTTTTATTTCCCAATACTACTCCTAGTCTCCCAATATCACGTAAATATTTGTGGGAACATATATAATTTGAGATAAATATTATATTTATTTCTCCAATGTTTGATTTTAATTTAGTATCAATTTAGGTCTCACATAACACTATTTAATTAACATGCATTTAATGAGTTCTACACATAGCACATCCTAATTGACATTCATTCAAAGTGATACGGTATCAACTTAGTGATTAGGGGTGAGCAAAACCGATCCGGACCAAACAAAACCGACGAGCCGAACCAAACAAATCGATAACCGAAAACCGAAATAACCTAAAAATTACATTTTTTGCGGTTTTTTACCGGTTCGGTTCGGCTTTCAGTTTTGATTCTCAAAGCTTGAACCAAACCGAACCGAACCGTGGGTGTATATGTTTATACGTTTGATTTCATAAGTGGCCCCTCCCTAACATTGATATTACTCTTTAGCCCCAAGCCCCCAACACAAAAGAAACCCTAAAATTACTTCATTTCATTTCTCACGAGACACTCACTCACGGCCTCACTCCTGACGGCGGCGCTCCTCGCAACCTCTCACCCTCAAAGACTCAGAGCACCCACAATGCAAGAGTACCAATTACCTTTTTCTGACACATAAGGTGCTCTTAGCATTGGAGGAATGAGAGTTAACGTCCCTTGTCTTCAACCGAGGAGTTGGAGTCCCTCTGCGCAGGGACATCCTTCTTCCTCGATTCTTTCCTTTTTTTAAAAAAAATAAAAATAAAAATTTTTGAAGCCAACGGCTATATTAGCATTTTATCCAACGGTCATATTGTTTTTTAAATTAAAAAAATAATTTTACCACTTCTATAAATATTAATCACAATACACTTTCATCTTCACAATTCACTTCAATTTACATCAACATCTCAAAAACTCTTCCACCAAAATTTTACTTATATTTCTGTTGTCATTGAAAAAATGGATCCAAACCAAATCAACTCATTTTTTAACTACTACCAAAATTTCTCACAAAATCCAAATACCCAACAATTTCAACCTCCAAACTCTCAAAATTCAAACCAAAACTTCCCTTCACCAAATACCTTTCAAAATCCGAATCCACAAAACCCTCATAATTTCAATTTTCAAGTTCCTTACAATAATCAATTTCCTATTTTTCAACCACAAAATCAAAATTCACAAGCACCTCAATATCCATTCTCAACTATGTTTAACTCGTCATCTTTACCGTTTCCAACTCAGTTCAGCGCTTCAAGACCTGATTCAACTGGTGTTGGTGACTCTTCTAATCCATCCCCTCAAACCCCAATACATTCTAGTTCAAATTCCGATTTTGCCAACACTCGTGGATTAGATGCAATTGATCTCAATAATGATATGGTTGAAGAAATTCCACAAGAGAGCATCCACTATTGGAGATGGGAGGAGGATGAAATACTCATCAGTGCGTGGTTGAATGTGTCAACCGATCCTGCAGTTGGAACCGACCAAAAGGATGAGACATTTTGGAATCGGATTCACAACTACTGCGAAGAATACAACCCGATGATGAAAAGGGGAGTTGGTGCAACTAAGAAACGATGGCATAAGATCAACAAATCAGTTGCACAATTTTCTGGTTGCTATGATCAAGCTACTCGCAACATAAGGAGTGGTTCAAACGGCGATGACATTAAGGAGTTTGCGTATAAATTGTATTCTTCAAATTATGGTCAAAAATTCACCTTCGAGAGACATTGGAATATGCTTCGTTTGGAATCAAAATGGAGTAGTCAAATACCATCGCAAAGAGGAGGATCCAAAAGAACCAAGATCACCTCAGCTGGAGCATACTCATCGTCATCAAACCCAGAGATACCGTTGGCTGAAGATGGTGGTATTGACTCACCTGTGCGCCCGCAAGGATTGAAGAAGAGCAAGAGACGGGGAAAGGGAAAGGGAAAAGCACAAATGTCCGAAGATCTTAGTGAGACAAAATCATCCATTGTTAAGAAACTTTCTCTGATAGAGGATTTCAAGATTGCTAGGGAGAAGGAAGTATTGGATGAGAGGGAAAACAGAGATATTCTTCTTGCAATGAAGGAAAAGGAGTTACAGATTCAACAAGAGGTGAAGCTTAAAGAATTAGAAACTCAGAAGCTTATTAAAGAGATGGAGATACGCGCGAAGGAAAGAGAAATGGATTTTCAAGTCCTTAATGCTGACCCCACTAAGATGAGTGAGAGTAGACTTGCTGCTCATGAGGAAGCATGCGCGAAGATTTATGCAAAGTGGTTTACTTA